>CAXKVY010000023.1:0-192500 GCA_964058915.1 Tetropium fuscum | reverse complement strand
GTATGGAAAATAATATCGGTCAAATGTCCACCTCGGCTTCGCTGGGTGGCGCGCATACGAGAAGTCCAATTTTCAATGACTCTGGCGCACAAATCGGGCTGTATTTCATCGATGGCGTGGCGTATGTTGACTTTGAGGGCATCAGTGTTTTGTGGTTGGTTTGCGTAGACCTGTGATTTAAGAAAACCCCACAAGAAATAGTCTAGTGGGGTTAAATCGCACGATCTCGGTGGCCAGTTGATGTCGCCTCCGCGCGAGATAACCATTCCTCCGAAGCGCTCGTGCAGAAGATCCATTGTGGCGCGCGCTGTGTGGCTCGTAGCGCCGTCCTGCTGAAACCACATATCCTCGACATCCATATTGTCGATTTCATGCCAGAAAAAGTTCGTTATCATGGATCTGTATCGTTCGCCGTTTACCGTGATGGACACACCATCGTCGTTCTCGAAGAAATACGGCCCGATGATGCCTCCGGCCCAAAATCCACACCAAACAGTTACCTTTGCTGGGTGCATTGCGACCTGGTGGACCTCCTGTGGATTGTTCTCGGCCCAATAACGGCAATTCTGCTTGTTGACATTCCCATTTAACCAAAAATGTGCCTCATCGCTGAAGATGATTTTGCGACCAAAATCGGGGTCGACTTCCAACTGCTCTAAAGCCCAATCAGCGAAGATACGGCGCTGTCTATGGTCGTTTATTTTGAGCTCTTGTGTCAGCTGGATCTTGTACGGATGCATGCCCAAATCCAGATGCAAGATTCGGCGAAGTGATGTTTCCGAAAGGCGGAGTTCCTGTGCGCGACGTGAAATTGACTGTCGCGGATTTTCACGCACACTATCGCGCACAGCGGCGACATTCTGGGCAGATCGGACGTTTCGACGACGCGTCGGTGTTGGCTGATTGTTCACCGAACCGGTTGCCTCGAATTTGTTAATCAAACGACGGATAGTCGACTCAGCAGGACGATCAATTGCACCGTAAAATTGGCGGAGCGCGCGGAACGTTGCTCGAACCGATGAATGATTTTCGTAATAAGTTTTAACGATTTACACATGTTGCTCGCGGCTGAATTGGTTCATGGTGATTTGTGAAGATACACTGAATAATAACAACTACGTCTGCCAACTCTACCACAAACAACATGGCCGCCATGAGCTGTCAAAGATCGAGCGTCCCTATTGGCGGACCCTTTATATATATATATATATATATATATATATATATATATATATATATATATATATATATATATATATATATATATATATATATATATATATATATATATATATATATATATATATATATATATATATATATATATATATATATATATTATAAAAAGGATTCCAGATTAAAGATCCATAATTCAATATACTATTTATGTATGCCATGTATAAAGTCCTAATTGTTTTGGGGTTCTCAAATTCGTAGCAGGACCTAAATATAAAACCCAACATCTGACAAGCTTTTTTAGTTGTACAAGATATATGTTGGTCAAATAGAAGTTTTGAATCCAATAAAATTCCTAGATCTTTTACCTCATTGACAGTTATTAAATTATTATGTGATATTTTATACGATGCAAGTATTAAATTAATGTTTCTACTAAATGTTATGTGATGACATTTAGATAGATTTAGATATAAGTAGTTATTTTCACAATATCTGAAGAGTCGATCTAAATCCTCCTGAATTAATAGGCTATCGGTAGGGCAGCGTACTGAGTGGTAAATTTTTAGGTCATCTGCGTACATAATGAATTTGGAGAACTCAAAACAACTAGAGATATCGTTTACGTATAAATTGAACAGCAAAGGTCCCAAATGTGAACCTTGAGGCACGCCAGAAGTTGGCATAACATTTTTAGATTTAAAATTACCTAATGTTACGCTTTGGGATCTGTTTGTGACATATGAATTGAACCACTTTAAGAGGCTGCCATGTATACCGAAATCGGCGAGCTTACATAGTAAAACAGAGCATAGAATCTATGAACAGAGTGATTGATTTTATCAAAAACTTTACTGAAATCGGTCAAATATTATGCTTTCGGAAACTTTAGCAATGGATATATAACTTTGATATTAGTGTGTAATTTTCTATTATATGATTATTCCCAGATTTAAGAACTGGCACAACATAAGCAGTTTTCCAAATTGCTGGAAAACTACCTTCCTGAAGCGATTTATTAAATAACAAATAAAAAGGTTCTATTAAGTTATTACAACATTTTTTAAGAAAGATTGTTTGTAAATTATCTGGTCCTGGCCCTTTGTTCGGTAGTGATTTAATTTTGTTCAAGATACTACCTCTACGGATATAGTAATTGGAAACATTTGTAGAATTATTATTGGGTTGGTATGGAATATCATTCATGCTCCTATGAGATGGGACAAATATTGAAGAAAAATATTCAGAAATTGAATTGCAAATATCTTGCCCTTGACAAATAATTTCATTGTTATATTTTATATTGTTTGGAATACCACTACCAGACCCTCTTTTTTTTTATAAATTGCCACAAATATTTTGGATTAGATTCTATATTGGTTTCAACAGTATCTAGATATTCATTATAATCCTCTTGAATTAGATACTTAGAACGCCCTCTTAGTAGCTTAAAGGTTAAGTAGTCCAAACCATTGCCATATTTTTTCATAATCCATAATAGCATCAAAATATTTTGAGATATATTATATGGAATACAAAAATATCTTGCAAATAGTTGGATCTTATCCCGATGTAAATTGGCTTAAATAATATTATAATAAACTATCTGTATCTATATCTATCTAATCCTACAGCCTTAAAAATATTATGGTATTAATTTAAATTTTTGCTAATAATTTTCCCAACGCAATAGAATTGCGTAGTTTTAGTAGAAAATGTAACTGGCAGACAGTCTTCTTCATTTATTACATACTCAGTGTCATTTTCATTTGGTAAGAATACCAGAATACGCCAGACTCGCTTAAAGAACTAAGTAACTTTTTTGCTTTCTTATTAGTATCTTTGTAAGATGTAGGTATCCTTTACTGCCTTCTCATAAATCTTTAAAGATAGTTATCTATTCCTCTCCATTTCTAGGCCTAGTCGTTGTTTATTTTACCGACTTTTGCCGTTCAATCACTGGTCGAATAAAGTACACTTCAATCATGGGATGAAGGTGCAGTGAAAACAGTTGAAAGTGAACGACTCTTATAAATATTTTAGCATCATGTAATTGTGGCTTTTGACACTACAGAGACTTATCAATTGCTTGTCAATATGACAACGTTTTCATGTCTAGATTGTAATTTGGTATTAGAAAAAAAAATTCGATTAAAGCCATAATAACAGGGTTTACTTCTTATTATTAAAATATCGCTAAAACACAAAATAAACAAACAAATTAAATCAATTAGGTAACACTTTATTTTAAAATCAATAGAAAGATGAGTAAAACTAGTTTTATACCACTACATTCATACACACTTGTGACTGCAGTTTTGACTATTAAGTCATTTTCAAACAATCCATTTCAAAATGAGATGCACCCTACGTGTTAATCCTGAATTATGTTTAAGACTGACTTATTTGCCACACATTTGCATGCAAATGTGTGGCAAATAAGGTGGACTCGGTCATTAATACTTAAATAGGTAATTGGATTAGTGAGGCTGTTAGTAAATAGATACTACAGAAAAAACCTAACAATTATGGTGCTTCCCGGACATCAATTGGATTAGTTTTTCTGGCGAAGGTATTAAAAGGGGGAAGGGGGGATAATCAATTACATTTAGTGGCGGCGGTAAAAAGTGTTGAGTACATTACATCTAAGTGATCATTAACCAATTCCAAATTTTCGTTATGATTATGTTTATAAATTTCTCCAGCTTCTAATATACTGTCAACCGGGGCTATTTTGTCATCCCGGGGTAACTTTGTCACCTCGGACGCAGCTACATTGATTTCTTTTTTATATTGTTTTTTTTATTATTTTTTTTCGCAGCGTAATTCTTTTGTTACTGCTTCTTATTTTTATTCACTAAGTGAATTATAATGGTAAGAAAATATGCAAAAACGCCGGGGTCCCGGAATTTTCCTAATTACACCAAAGGGGACCTTGAAAAAGCGATGGATGCTGTTAGAAATGGCAAATCCAAGCGAGCAGCCAAATTGTTCAAATCCCACGGGCCACTCTTGCAAATAGATGTCTTGGAAGACATAACAAAAAATGCGGTCGCCACACTGTTCTATCTCAGCAGGAGCAACAAGTGATTTGTTGATACGCTTGGCCAAGTCGCAAATTGGGGCTTCCCTTTGACTAAGGTAGACATTCGCACCGTCCCGTCGTCGTCGTTAAAAAATACTTGGACAAACAAGGTAGTGTAGTGAGTGTGTTTAAAGACAATTATCCAGGGGAGGATTTTGTTGACAATTTTGTGAAAAAAACAACCTCACAGTGCGGATGGCCACAAACATAAAGCGGGCGCTGTTGGAATTTTTTAATATTGTAAAAGACGCTCTTTTCTTTTGAAGAAAGAATTTTTTAGGACTTTAAAAAGTCCTCAAAACATCTACAATTATGACGATACTAATAAAAGTAATAGTAAAGCTATTAAAAAGTAATAGTACCGAGGAACTTCGCAAAAGTGTTGATCGGGTTCAGAACAATTCACACTCCTGCACAAGTAAAATGGTGGCCGGAAATGCTGCTGGTCAATTATTGCCACCAATGGTGGTGTACAAGAGCAGCAATTTGTATGCAAACTGGTGGTCCTCCTGCAACCGTATACGGGAATACCATTTCTGACTGGTTTGATATGGCCCAGTATGAAAAATGGGTTTTCAAAGTGTTGTTACCACATTTACAATCAACACGAAAAGCGGGAGAAAAAACAGTGGTAATTGGTGATAATTTAGCAATCCATTTCGCACCCGCCGTTATACAAGCTGCCAAGGAGAACAATATTTATATGTGTCCATTCCCGGCCAATGCAACTCATTTGATGCAGCCACTCGACGTAGCTGTTTTCGCCCCTTTAAAAAGAAAGTGGCGTGACATTTTAGAACGGCGCAGAAAGGAAAGTCGTTACACAGGCACCCTGCCCAAAGAGCACTACTCCCCGTTACTTGCAAAGCTTTGGGCTCATATCAATGACAGCGTCGAGAAAAATCTAAAGTCTGGGTTTCGGACATCAGGACTATACCCCATGAACCCAGACTAAGTTTTTAGAAAAATCCCTGGGGCTTTACTTACCATTGAAGAAGTTTCTCGCTCCCTTGACGCCAGTCTGGTAGACATGTTGAAAGAAATACGGGGCATATCAGACGAACAGAAAAAAAGGAAGAGAGGAAAGAAGTTTAAGCCAGGGCAAGAAATGGACACACAACCTACACAGGTAGTTACACAGGATGCACCTAAAGACATGGGGAATGCACCTGTCGATGACGAATTGTCTTGTTTTGTGGCTTTACCGGAGTCTCCGGATGAAAACATCAATGTCGGTGCTTCAACATCCGGTGATCCCTCGAAAAAAAAAAGCCCGCTCCTAAACAGCCGACGTCAATAAATATTACGAAAAAGGCTTTAAGGAGTCGCGATAATGTGTCGCGAAAAACTGTTACATTTTTGCTTTAATTCCCCCCATAACCCATAACTGAGTAAATTATGCGAATTTTGGTTGGTAATTTTCCCATACCTAAACATTGGATTGTGAAGTTCTACGTCCTCTTTTTGTTGCCATACTTCTCAGCTTTCGGCATTACTTAATTAACCTTTAGAATGGCAGAAATTTCAAATAAAATGAATATGGAATAATATGGATTGAAAGATGTTCTAACCTAAAACCACAACTTTTAGTTACACAGTACATTTGAACTAAATTTAACAATCCTTGTTATATATGTATGTGCTTGTTAATTTGAGCCTAGCAAGGTAGTTACTATAGTACAAATTTTGCCCAATATTGTTACAACTGTCTTTAAGTAACAATAGAAAATAGCAACTTGTAAAGGTGTCGCCGTAGGCCGTAAATCAATAAATCGATAAATTGATCGATATTATTCTCGCTAGAGTGACGATGTACGAAATGATGCTCTCTCTTTCTTCTTCGTACAGCGGCCAGCAGCTCACAACAACGTCACATATAATGACGTTTTTTTGTTGTATATCTCATTTTATTATTTTTATTATTAGCAACTTGTAAAGTTAACAAGGTAACGGTTGCAAGCAATTACTGCTTCCAACCGTCTTGGCATAGAATGAGCCAGCGTTCGACCGTAATCTGCATTCACATTTTCCCAAGTGCTCTCAAGGGCCAACAATAGTACATTACATACCGAGCGGGAAAGTACTCTATTTCAGCCGAGCGGCAAGGTAGTTTACCGAGGTGCGAAGCACCGAGGTAAACTACAGACGCGAGGCTAGAATGAGTTCCCGCGAGGTTTGTATACTATTTTACTCACAATCGGTTAGTAGTTTATGGATTTCTAATACTCACAATCTACCAATAATAATTTCGTTTCAAATATCTGTATCCATTTTCATTATGTGATAAGATGAATTATTTTAAGTAACCTGTGAGATCGTTGCTAGGTAACAAAACAAGTTTGTTGAATCTGACATTTAGGCGATACACGACGCCATTAATTGTACATATAATCAAATTGTGTTTATTTTACAAAAATGTCTGATAGTGAATTTGAATGTACGCCACCAGAAGTGCGGGTAGCTGCAGAGAGAGCTACTGAAGGAATAATTCCTGAAAAAAGCAGGGAGAGGTATGAAAACACCTATGAACTATACAGTAAATGGTGCGTGGCTAAAGGTGTGCAGCATACCTCTGAGCATACCTTCTTGCTTATTTTTGTGAAATAAGCAAACAAAGTAAAGCATCCACATTATGGTCAAGATATTCGATGTTGCGAGCAGTATTAAACTTTAGGCATAATGTTGATATTAGTAATTACGCAAAATTGAAGGCATTTTTGAAAAGGAAGAATGTGGGATATCAAGCTAAAAAGTCAAGTGTTTTTTCTGAAGCAGACATCGATACATTTTTAAATAATGCCCCGATAGAATATCTTCCTCAAAAGGTAATTTTAATTTATTTAGTGCATATTAAATATATGTTATATTAATTTTTTTTAGGTTGCTTTAATTATTGGCATTTCCGGAGCCTGTAGGTGCGATGAACTTTTAAAAATGAAAATAAGTAACCTGGATATTTTAGAAAATCGAATTATAATAGTGATTCCTGTCACAAAAACCTACTCTTCCCGTACATTTGTAATTACAAAATCGGAAAGGATAAATATAATAAAGCAATACTGTGACCTTCGTAATAACATTGACTCTGATAGATTTTTTTTACAAATAAGATTTGGTAAAATTACACGACAGCCTTTTGGGCATAATGCTATAGGAAGTTTTCCCAAAAAAATAGCAACTTATTTAAAGCTGGAAAATGTTAACAGGTTTACAGGACATTGTTTTAGACGTACTTCAGCAACATTATTAGCAAATACAGGTGGAGACATCCTACAGTTGAAAAAGTTGGGGCGTTGGAAATCCAACACCGTAGCAGAGGGATATGTGGAGAATTCATTACATGGACAAATAAAAATTGCTAATATGTTGTCTCATGTAGAAAATCCAGAAACGTCGGCGTCTTCATCTATTTCTGAAACTCATAATTTTGAGCAACACGGTCTTACTTTAACCGTTAATAGTAATCATAATTCCAATGTAACTATTAATATTTATAATTCCAAATAGTTTTCTTTTTGTTATTGTTGTTGTTGTTTCTGAATTAAATAAATGTTGAGTGGATTCTATTCTTTCTAAACCATCTTTTAATCAAAAATGACATTGACATTTCCATGTAAGAAAAGTGACAGATGCTAGCCGGGAAAGTACTTTCCCGGCTAGCTGGGAAAGTAAGTAATAAGTCGCTTCCCGATTACTTCAAAGGTTAGAAATCCATAAATTACTAACAGATTGTGAGTAAAAGTTCTTCCCTGTTTTGCTGGCGAAAATTTATGACATAAATTTGCTTGACTAATCGTTCCCAAACCTTTTCAATTATATTGAGATCGGGACTTAGGCAAAACTTGAATGTTGGAATGTTGTATATCGTTCTTCGTACCGCGTATTTCTTGGTTTATACCCAGTGACATACCGAAGTGACATTTTTGCCTCTGAGAAAATGACACTAGACCAGAAATCTTCATCTCAGCCTTGCTGCTTGCAAAGAGCAGCCTTGCTGCTTTGTTGCGGTCAGATAGCCAAGGCTTTTTAGCAACTGCATCATTACTTATTAGCTTATTAGCTGTCCACAAGGAAACAGGAAACTGCGTACCATGACAAGTTGTTACAGCCGTCTCAAAGGGGTTTCTTCTTAATCAAATTATAATTTCTTCATCTTGAACCAAATTGATTCTTCTTGCAGCTCCTCCCCCTCGATGGTATAAGAAATCCTCACATTGCAGCCATTTTCATTTCAATTAAAATATGCAACTTTTGCTAACTTGGAAAAGGTTGGCCATAGCACTTAAAGACCACCCAACATAATGAATAATTTACAATGCGTGTCTTTTGCGCACCTGTAAGCTTGACCATAGTTTTTAAATTATGAAACAGAAATAAAATGAACAGGAAGTCACCTTTGACATACCTATCAAATTAATAAATTCACATGCATACGAATCAAATCAGTATTTTCCACTAGTCAAATGTGTGTTGAAACAACTCGTCCTGTATACAAACTTTACTCGTTCCACGATGAAAAAGGTAAACATAATACATAACCTATAATTTGATGTTAAAATCATGAAGACTAGAGACAGGAGGCTGAGCTTGGTTTTAGCAATGGGAGGTTTTCTGTCGGAAAAATGGCAACCTAGTGCGGGTGCCCATAAGTGCACTAAAAGTGAAGAAAAAGTGTATTCAACTGAAAGGCTACCGCGCAAGGCTACCGCGGGTACGGCGCTAGTCAAAAGAAATCGATAAATTGATCGATATTATTCTCGCTAGAGTGACGATGTACGAAATGCTGCCCTCTCTTTCTTCTTCGTACAGCAGCCAGCAGCTCACAACACCGTCACATATAATGGAGCTTTTTTGTTGTATCTCTCATTTTATTATTTTTTTAACGAACAAAACTCGAACAGCGTATGTCGTAGATCAAGAATAATTTTATGACGTAACCGACAACTTTAAAGATGTAAAGAGTACATACATTGAATTATTACAAATATATTTTTATTCATAAATTAGCAACTTAGTACCTAAAATATGAAGATTTGCAAATAACGAAAATATCTTACCTTGAAACTAAGAAAACGAGAAATATTTTTTCTATTTTGATGTAAGATTTCCTCCCGAAATTTTAAACACCCTATGAGTTGCGGCGGAGCGGCGTGCTGACAGACCGAAAGTCGTCGTTAAAGGAAGCTACAAAATGCATATCAGGTGAGAGGGACGATGAAACGAGCGCAAGCCATTAATGTTTGACTTTTAGCTTGTTTATTTTAGGGGTTCGAGTTCGAGACCTATTTTTAGCCCCCCGAAGGCGTGTTAGAGTTAGGGAGCTTGTTCTTTGAATTATTTGTGTTTACGTTTCAGTTAATTGAAATTTGTAGATAAATCTTAGTGAAAGGGTGCTATACATCACTCGCTATTTGCTGAATGGGAGGTGCTGGATATTAATCTCGTTTTCAAAGCGGCGACTGTGGGTAATTTTTCTCTCGATATGATGGATATTTGCTAAATTACAAATAATGGTAAATAGTTATTTACGTGCGCAGTTATGAAAAGACTAATTTCGTTTGATGAATGTAATATTTGCCAACACGAGCGAGAGAGTTCTGCAAACGACATGAGTGAAATTAAATTGTTCCATTCATAACGTATTCATAAGTATAAAATTTTATCTAACCCTGCTTTAAAATAGAAAATAAATGGCATTATTATGGATTGACATTTGTATAAACATACTTCAATTGTCAATTCGCCGATTGTTTCTAACCAAATTGAGCCGAAAATTTCACACCTCTACTTTGAAACCAATAGGTCCTTTATTTCGACTCGTTACCATGGCAACCAGAAAAATTTCCGGAAATTTTTTGAGGCGAGGTGTTAATTAATTGGAAATTTTTTGACAGTTGAGAAGGTAAACAAAAATTATATGATCTACACATTGCCATCTTATCTATTTTCTATATAACCACTAAATAATGTACTTGCCAATAATACATTTCCAGGAATTAACATTTTTATTAATCCCTATAAAGTTTAATTTAACATAAAATACAAATTGCACTCTTTATTTAATTGTACATTATGTTTGAAACATATTATGTTTGAAACGTAGGATTTACATACATCACAAAATTGAAATGTTACTTGAATTCTTCTTAACTCATCCTCATCTCTTAATGGTGAATGCAGGAGACGAGTTAATTAGATGACTGTAACATCTCACTTTAAAACTGCGATCATAAAACCTATTTTTAAAACCGGTAAAAAAACAAAAATGTCAAATTAATATGGGTATATAATACGCTGGTTTCTGCAATAGCCAAAATATTTGAAAATATCATAAAGTTGAGATTATGTAACTAGATGGATAAGAACAAGCTACTTAATGATATGCAATTTGGTTTTCGTAAAAACAAATCTACTCAAGATGCAATAACTAATCTAACTTCTAAATTATATACTGCACTTGATCGCAATAAACCAGCGCTATGTGTCTTCGTAGACCTAGCTAAGGCTTTCGACACGGTAAGTCATAAACTTCTGTTAAATAAATTTAGAAAACTTTGAAATTCGTGGAAATGCCTTAGACCTATTTCGAAACTATCTAACGAATGGGAAACAAAAGGTTGTAATTGACGGTGTTGATAGTGACGAAAGAACTGTGACTTGTGGGGTACCACAGGGCACAGTTCTAGGCCCTGTCCTGTTTACAATATACATTAATGACTTACTTGCCTTACCTTCCGAAGGCAATATCATATCTTACGCAGATGATACTGCAATATTATTCGAAGGTGTAAACTGGCAGGATCTACGATCTTCTGCATCGACGGACCTGAAAAAGATAAAAAAATGGTTTGATAATAACTTGCTTACATTAAATTGGGATAAAACTAAATACTTGGCATTTACATCATATAAAAATAACTTACCTGATTTTAGTACAATACCACTGGATGACATTGAAATCTCTTCCACCATAAGTATTAAATACTTAGGGATTATGATTGATGTCATCTAAGATGGGATACTCAGATCAGCAGTATTATAAGAAAATTCCGACATTTAATATACAAATTCAAATTAGTAAAAGCGTTTTTGAATTTCAAACAATTGAAAATAATGTATTATGCTCTTGTTGAGTCGATGTTTCAGTATGGTATAATAACATGGGGAGGTGTAAGGAAAATATATTCAAAGCCGTTAGAAACTTTGCATAAAACAATTATAAAGATAATCTTAAATAAAAACATCAGATTTTGTCCTGATCAACTATACCGTGAGTCAGAAATATTGGACGTAAGACAGATCTACGATAAAGTTATACTAATGTATCTCTATAAAAACAAGCATTTTTTACAACCTATAGATCACGTTTATTTCACTCGACAAAAAACAAATGACATCATTAAATCAGATGTAGCAAAAAAAGATATAGGTATAATCATTTGCCTTATACCATTAAAAATTCCGTAAATATATTTATTTTTTAGAAATTGGTTAAGAAATGGTTGAGAGAGGACGAAAGATCTCTTATTGAAAGACTGATAGAATTAACATAACACTAAATTTTGTAAAACTACTACCTTTTCTTTTTTCCTTTTCTCTTTACTCTTTCTTCTTCTCTTTTTTCTTATTTGATTACTAGTAAATTTTTCTAATTCTTAATTCTTGTATTTAGATGTATCCATCCATTTAGAAGTTTTTTTAACTTAATATGGATGTAAATCTATATTTATTTTGTAAATTCATACTATAATTAAGGCTACTATAATTAAAACTTTTTACTCCCTGTAATTTGATTTATAAAATAATAATTATTATTATTATTATTATTATTACTGTGTTTTAAGATATAATAATATATATGTAATATTTTGACATATATGTAATTTTGTACAAATTTATTCTAGGCATTGAGCCACATTTACTCAACATTTGCCGCAGACTTTCTTGGATTCACAATAATCTTTGAGAATAAATTCATTAAATACACTCACCGGCAAAATAATTGATCCACTCAAAATATTGATGAAGGTTGCTTATCAATAACTTTGTTAATTTACGTCCGATTTGATTATTTTTTTTCATCTAGTAGCTAAATTTATATAGAATCTCACAGAGGATTAAAAAAAACTAGGCAAATGTCCATATTATACAGGGTGACACAAAAAGTGCCTTTTTACTCTAACTTTAAAACAATATATGGAGTGGCCAACCTGTAGCACTTAGAATTACCCATTAGAATTATTAACCATTAGAATTTCTTCTATTGTTATTAAGCTACATATATTCAAAGTTTGATCTTGACCCCGTTCCTACCTCCAAGGAACCAGCTCCATAATCTCTTCTCTCTACAATTTTCTGCAAATGTAACAAGGGGTGTGCAGGTGGATTTGGGTATTCGAAGGCTGGGATTAATTGCGCATTGTTTTGTGGCAACTGCAAGAGGAAATCCTGCACTAACTCCCTCCAACTAGACGGAGTTGACGAACCAGATGTTGAACAAACCTGGACTGCATAACATATGGGGCGATGAAAATTACAGACGTTTAGGAGCCGAGTGATAGGGCAACGGACTCCGTATCGAAATCAAACGTCGACGTCTGTGAAATTTGTATAGGTAGGTACCTACCTATTTTTTCCTCTTTTTTTCTTCATACATTTAACTATATTTTTTGTTATTTTGAAATATAATCATGACTAATTGGATCATCACTAATTGATGCGTCCGGTCTCATTTAATAGCACAAAGTTTTCGATATTGTGAGATCCTTTACGAGATATAACAGTAACACCGAAAAATACCCCTTTTGGGGGTACATGTTTACCCCCCATCACTTTAGCACAAATCCCCAGAGGGGGAAAATCTAGGATAGTCATATTAGGAAACAAATGAAGCAATTAAAACAATAAAACCTTTTGTAGCAGTTATTATTTCCGATTTGGATTTTAATATTTTTAAGCCTAATAGAATACTCGGCTAATTTAGTAGTAAATGTAATCATAAAAGATAAAAGATGGTATGTAATAGGCTATTGATTATGTCATATAGAAAGGAACTAAGACGTTCACGAGTTTTTATTGCAGGAATCGAGCAATGGGTTATAAATGAAGAAAAATCCGCGGATGCTATTAAATTAGAGGCTGGCAATTGAAGATAGGGGTGAAAAACCACACCTTTTGGTTTTTTCAATATATCTCGTAAACAAAGAAAAATTTCATTTCAAGATGAAAGTTTTTGTAGATATTTTGTAGATATTTTGTATCTTTTTTGGGCTTAGATAGGTATAGGCGCTTCAGATAAAAAAGAAAGTTAAATTTCCTTTAAAATGGTGGGCGGAACAATTGAACTAAATTGTTGACGTAAACGATGAATTGAACTAAAAACAGTGTACGACTTCAACCAACATGGAAATATTGTGACGTGACAATGCAACTGAACAAGATATTATTATTACCTCTGCATCGGAATACATTGCAGCTTGTTTGTATGGGACAAAGATGAACATGAGTCTGAGCAACTACCGATTTCTCAAGTATTGTAAACTGTCTAAAAATGCCAAGTTTCTCTGACGCAATTACCACCAATACGTGATGCCATCACACAGCATGGCTTGAGGGCATCGTCAAATGCAGCAGTGGAAAGGAAATATCTTGGACCCTCTGAGTTGGGGTTGGAAAAGGTCAAACTACGGCTTAACTGCGATTCGCAGATTTTGCTTAAAAAATGTGCTCGTGGTTGCACTACAGGTTGCCATAGTAACAATGGTTGCAGAAAAATGAATATTACTTGTTCAATTTTTTGTAAGAAATGTATGGGGATTAATTGTGACAATATACAAGAAGCTGATATTGCAGAAGACGACGCATTACTAAAAATATAGATGATGATATCGATATGCATTTTGACAATATAATTGTTGAAATGTAGTAGCAACATTGTGCCAAAAATAAAAAAGGTTTATACTACATAAAGCCAGGTTCAAGTGGCCATATCTCGGTCAATTTTCAGTCAAAAACATTGTTCCGCTCACCATTTTAAAGGAAATTTAATTTATTTCATGCAATGCCTATACCTTTCTAAGTGCAAAAAAAAAGATACAGGCGAAAAAGCAAAAAAAAACGAAATTTTTACTTTTTTTCTAAATTTTGTATCGTCTTTTCGAATTATTTTTTTAATATTTAGAAAATACTATTCCGATGGAAAATTTGATTCTCTACAACAAGTTTCATAAGAGATATATCGAAATTTTGCTTTGTTTAGAGATACATTGAAGAAACCAAAAGGAGTGCTTTTTCACCCCAAGTACCTAATGTGTATGTAAGTATTATGTGAATGTAGGCATGTAAGATGTACGTACCTAAATCTAAAGCTGACGACAGCTTCTTGAGTTTGATAGGAAGTTTAAATTACATTGTTTATTTTTCAATAACTATTGCCACATTGCAGCATTCAAAGCCGATGAATGAATGCGTTGTGCGTCAAACTAATAAGTAAAACTGTTTCGGTTTATTCGCGCATCTAATTATTCTGCTGTTATTTATAACAATTACGTAATACCTAGTCGTATGAGCTACATTTCTAGTTAAAAAGTGTAAACCTGATTCTACACCTGATTCGACATGACTTATAAATTGCTGAGAGTGAAAACAGATACCTAGAATTGCGGTATATTGAGACTATTGGAATACTGCGTCAGTTGATACATTTTGCGAAAGTTGTTTCATATACGTTTCAATGTTACGATAATATTTATATGGGAAATTACATAAAATGGTTTTAATTTTAATTAATAATATAAAATTTGTACAAAATTATGATAATCATTCAGAGATGAGATAGAGATATGATAGAGATTTTTTATTTTTTAATTACTTATATATGAATTTAAAAGAGCATGAGCAAATCACGTCCTGTTATATTTCGGTATTGACAATTTTTGACCAATGACAGTTTACCATATTATGTGAATTTCTTAATTTGGTAATATCGTTCTAATATAATATCATAACATATATTTATCTTGTATTACCATCTTAAATTAGAAAGACTTTGATTTATTTGCTTTAATAACACATTTTTCGTACTTCCGGAACCAAAGTAATAACTTCGCTCCCTTATGACAGGGACTGAAGTGTCACTTTCTATCCTTCCGGGAATTAATATTGACGAAAATCTCAGAAGGATTTAATTACAAGCAAAAGAGTGTAACAAGTGCACTATTTATGTAATATTTACCTAAATTAATGTTGTTACAGTTGTTGTTGTTGTCGTCATATTTACCAGTCTTTTCTGAGTGAATGCAGCAGATACTTGACCTACTTTGGTTGCCCTTTTATTAATATCAGATAAAAAAAAAATTCACTCATAATCGTGGTTATGACACTAGCAATGACAGTCACTAGCCAAATTAATCTTGTCACAACGCAACATTATTATGGTTACGAAATTGTCAATCAGTGACTCCCATTATTTGCCTGGCTTTATGCTTAATAATTATCTGTATTTCTATAAAGATTTCTATGTGCTTTTTTATATTATGTATACGTTTCAATTTCGGAAGGTCGAAAAATATCGTATATACCTTGCAACTGAAGTACTTTTAAGTGCTCAGGTAAATCATGGCCCTCTCTATGGTTGGGTCATAAACTTTACCCTCAGGATTAATAGTGCTACCTCACTCCCGCGGTATACAGTGAGTTAGAAAAGTAACGGATAAATCAAATTTTTTAAAAATGGTATTTTTGTGTACTCGTAGAGTTGTCAAGATTAAATTTTTATTAATTTGTTTAAACCTTTGTTTCTTAAAATGAACTACTGGATAGGGCTGGAACCTTTGATGTAACTGTAACACTCGGAGTAGTTTCCACAAACACCAAAACACTTTCACTTCGCTCGACGCGCGTTTCGCCAACCAAGTTGGCATCATCCGGAGACGATTAAAACTAATCTTAAATTACAAAATCTACCATATTTATACTATTTTTCCGGTGACGTCACTAATGATATCACCGTGAAATTTACGCGTGACTATCACGCTTCAATGATCGGTTGCTAAGCAACGCGTAAAGCGGGCTATACGGGATAGGTCCCTTGTCGCTATTCATACTACTATTACATTTTACAATTTCTATGCTCTCAAATGCATCCAACTGTCTATTATTGGTCCCATTTCTAACTAATCTTAAATTACTAATATCTATTCTATGATTGTTGTCAAAAGCATGTTGTGCAACACTAGACTTATCTGTTCTTCCATATTTTAGATGAGCCATATGTTCTTTAAATCTGGTGTTAATTGACCGTCTCGTTTGTCCAATATATTTTCGATCACAATCATTACAACTAATTTCGTACTAATTTCGATCATTGAAGCGTGATTAGTAACGCGTAAATTTCACGGTGATATCATTAGTGACGTCACCGGAAAAATAGTATAAATATGGTAGATTTTGTAATTTAAGATTAGTTTTAATCGTCTCCGGATGATGTCAACTTGGTTGGCGAAACGCGCGTCGAGCGAAGTGAAAGTGTTTTGGTGTTTGTGGAAACTACTCCGAGTGTTCTTAAAATGAATATAAACTGCCGATCTTATAAAGAGCTCGTCTACAAGAATCTGCCGGAAAAATATATTGTTGCCGTTTAAAAAATTATCGATGACGTCACATCCAGAACACCTAGAGCGCTATCATATTGTATACTTATTACATCAAAATATAAGTGGAATAAAAAATAAAATTCGACATGTCCGAGGATTTTAGATAGAAACGTCAGTTTTAAGAAATAATGAATTTATCCGTTACGTTTCTAACGCACTGTATAGTATAATATACTATAATTTATGAACTTTTCTCTGACTGGCTATCAATTACAATCTCGAAGCTTAATATTTTTATTGTTATATTTAAATTAGACTAGTTTAATACTTATATGTATTGATTATGATAGCATTTAATTTTATATTATCTGAAATAATTTTATGGTTACTATGATGAAGCATTTATGTACCACGTTGTCACCTAGTATTCCAGTAAGCTATGTACATTTTGCTTTGTCTCTTTTTAGCTTAATGAATTTTATATTACTTATGATATGTTTTATCTTTTATCATATTATATATATATATATATATATATATATATATATATATATATATATATATATATATATATATATATATATATATATATATATATATATATATATATATATATATATATATATATATATATATATATATATATACTAATCTATTTTTAATTTCAAATTATTTACAAAATATTTGAAATTTATAATCGAGAAGAAATTCGTTAGATGACGAATTAATGAAAAAAAAACCTTAACCCCATAGGTAAAACAATGTGTAATATTTTCTGAAACCGATTTTGACAGACAATATTGCTACAACCTACAGAAGTAAAAATGGGTGGTATTTAACAGTCTACCAACTTTACCCAATATTTTCATACAAAAAAATACTTTCGTTTCCCAAAAATACTAAATGCTCACCAAAATCAAGAAAATGCATAATCTTAAAACGACAAAAAAATATTGACATAATGCTAGTCTCTTATATTATTTATTCCCAAAAATAACTTCTTGGTTATAAACTTAATGTTCATCAAATTTTATTCTGCATTTAATTCTAAAATGATACCATATTTCATTTTCGTCGGTGACTTATATTATTTAGCAGTTAAGAAACACTCTTTGTTGAGCAAAAATACACAATGTTTACTATATTTTATACCACATTCAATTTGAAAAGTATACCCAGATTTTTAATTCTTGTTAGCCTAAATTTCACTTAAGTATAAGTAAAAATCATCGTATTTTATTAGGTCTCGTTAATAAATGGGGGAATAGAAATAAGTAAAGAATTCATGAAAATAAATCAATATATTAAAAATGCAACATAAAAATCACGAAACAAAAACGAAACTTAGTAGTAGTTACGAATTATTAGAAATAAAACAATATAATTCTTTAACATAAACTGAAACACAACATTCACGAAACAAAAATGAAAATGAAACAAGCACTTATTGCACTATTAAGGCTTACTTAGCTTTAGTCGGCCGTCCTCTTCTTCGTTTTTCTCCAATTGGTACATTCCTTGCTTCAGTAGGTGGTTCAACAAATTTCAGACGAGTTGCTAACCCCGCTAAATGTTTGCAAACGTAATTTTTAAGGTAATTTTTTTAATTATTTAAGTATGGACTGGGCTAGGGATGTATGGTTTAATCTGGTGTACATTTTAATTGTTCCCAGTAAAAAACCTGGCATCGAGAATATGGCGATGTAAATGTTCATATATTTTCAATCAACACAGTTAAATATTAATCCTTCATTACACGGCAACAATGAATGCAAACTTCTAAGAGGATTGCACATTTTCCTACTAAAACAGGAAATGCATAGTTAATGAAAATGAAATCACTGGAATCAGTGAAACCAGTCATCTATGTATAATTGTATAATAAACTTTTTTGTATGTGATTTTGAATCTTCATGAAATATATTTTTCTTGATGTATCATTTCCTGCTCACAACTGGGATAGCTTTAAACTCATACATATTCATATGTGGCTATTTACAATACAAAGGAATTATAAAGGTGTTTTTTTAATTAACACACTTTTCATTGCAATATGTGACTGGAAATCCTACTTTTAAACGTACTGGAAAGGCTTGTTATGAACTGAATGTGTACTGCAATGAATTCGCCGTGAATTATATACCGACATACATTTCATTCTATACCTATACCTACCATTTAATTATATTAATAATGATTAGCAATTTTTATAACATTTTCTTTATTATAGAAATATTCAAGCAATAATTATCTCTCTAACATAATTTCCTGCATTTCTTCCTCGATACTAACCTTAATCGGTGATATCCTAGTTTCACCTAAAATCAATATTTACGCATACTTTCACATTAAAAACACCCCTTTAAGGTCAATACCCTTTCGCTTAATTTTATATCTTTACTTAAAATATTTCTGAAGGAATAGCAGGAAATGGAATAAGTAGATAAATAATACAAGTACTCAGGTACTACTGATTTCCGGTCCAGATAATAAAGATAAGCGTTTACCCTAAATAAAGTCTTAGATCTAATTTAAATGAAAAAAGTGATACGAGGGTGTCGATAAGATAAACGTGTTTTATTGTAATATATAACAACATCGTATGAGATGGTATATATATACGTTATGTATGATATGACATATATTATGCGAAGAACCATAGATGAATCATTGGAAATTATATCCTCTTGTATTTTACATTATTGCAGTGGCAGTCTCTGATAGGCCAGGCGGCAAGCAACAATAATTATATTTTCAGGAAATATGGAAATTTCTTTAATGTCTTTATTTGTATCTCCCGATAGATATACTAAGTTTCCCCCCTCCAGCGAGGTCCACCATATTGGAAAAATGACGTCAAAACATATGTTTAGTTGTTACAATACTGGATACATTGATGCTGGAACCTTTGATGTAACTATAACACTCGAAGTAGTTTCCAGAAACACCAAAATATTTTCACTTCGCTCGACACGCGTTTCGCCAACCAAGTTGGCAACATCCGGAGACGATTAAAAACTAATCTTAAACTAAACATCTACCCTATTTATACTATTTATGGTGAAATCATTAGTCACGCTTCAATGATTAGTTGCTAAGCAACGCGTAAAGCGGGCTATACGGTATAGGTCCCTTGTCGCTATTCATACTACTTTTACATTTTACAATTTCTATGCTCTCAAATGCATCCAACTGTCTATTACTGGTCACATTTCTAACTAATCTTAAATTACTAATATCTATTCTATGATTGTTGTCAAAAGCATGTTGTGCAACACTAGACTTATCTGTTCTTCCATATTTTAGATGAGCCATATGCTCTTTAAATCTGGTGTTAGTTGATCGTCTCGTTTGTCCAACATATTTTCGATCACAATCATTACAACTAATTTCGTAAATCCCAGACCTTTCATTTGGAACAATTTTATCCTTTGGATTGTCTAAAAGTTGTTGTAATTTATTACTCGACGAATGAATCGCTGTTATACCCACGTTTTTGAAGACCTTACTCAAACCACGAGTAAACCGGGGTTCGTACGGGATGGATACATATTTTGGAGTATCTATATCCTTTTGAAACGTCGTAGAATTACGAAGTGTGTCCTTAAATTTACGCTTCCTAATTAGTTTTTCAACTATATCTCTAGGATAACCATTACTCACAGCTATATCTTTAATTAATACTTTTTCTTTTTCAAACCTCTCATTACTGAGAGGGAAACTTAGTAAACGATGGACAAGAAAATTAAAACTTGCCATTTTATGTTGATAGCAGTGGTGAGAGTCATTAGGGATATATCTGATCGTACTGGTATCTTTTCTATATATATCAAATTCTAACCTATTGTCACTATTTTTAATTACTAATACATCTAAAAATGGAAGTTTTCAATTATGTCGTAGTTCATATGTAAACTTTACAGAAGTGAAACGACTATTTAATTTGCAAATGAAGTTTTCTTAATCCGCAATCTTAGTGTCAAACACGGCAAAAATGTCATCCACATACCTCAGCTAAATCCTAGGAAAATACTCGAATTCTTCTTTTGCTTCAGTTTCAAATCGAACAATGAAAGGCGATAAACAGTTACCCATTGCGGTTCGTTCATGTTGTTCATAGAACTTGTCATTGAAACGGAAGCAATTTTGTTTCATACAAAGTTCTGTAAGGTTTATATATTCTTCTATTACTTCTTTTCTATAGTTGTTTAATTCGAGTAAATTCTCAAGATAGTCCAAGGTCTGTGGAATTGGTACACTGGGAAATAATGAACAAACATCAAAGGAAATCAAAATGTGCAATTGAATATTCTTGACCTTATCAATGAAATCATTCGAATTTTTAACTGAAAAACTAGGCTGTGCAATGGGCAAACGTTCAAATTCCTTAGTCAACCATTTTGATAAGTGGTAAGTCGGAGATCCAATAGACGATACTATGGGACGCACCGACTTCCTTGGCTTATGAATTTTTGGTAGACAATACAATCTAGGTACAGTAGAGTTAGATACTTGTAACCTATTCTTAACAGGTGGAGTAATAAGGTTGTTACATGAGGACATTTTTTATTTCAGTGGTCATTCTTGGCAAAGGGTTTCTAGTAAGTTCTTTATAAGGACCATTACTAATTAGGTTGTTTACCCGTTCATAATAGTCCTCTTTATCTAAAATAACAACCTTATTACCTTTATCTGCTTTTAAATAAAAACAGTCTTTCTCGCGCAATCTTTTGATAATCTTTCTAGGATTCTTTGAGCATGACTTTCTATTGTCTACGTTATTCATTATATTTTTAGAAATTTGGTTACTGCAAGCCACTCTGACGAGACCCTTGGATGAATCAGGCATTTCTCCGTATTCGTATGTATTGCATCTGCATCTATCACGGGGACGGTAGTCGAGCGGTTTAGCGCGCTAGCTCTGCTGCTGGATCACGTAGCAACAGTGCTGGTTCAGTTTCCCACTGCACTGGCGAAATAAATTTTCAATTATTTATTATAAATTTATTAAGTCTTAATGTTTTCCAGGTTAGAATTTATCAACATAAGTCGATCCTGGGCGCCCCTGCGGCCCGCTTATTATTATTATTATTATTATTGAAGTGAAAACTTCTTTAGGCGCGCTCAGCACTTTTATTTCTGTGGGTGTTGAATGAGACTGGGCCTAGCACGCGTCACGCTCGGCTATGTAACGCTCCATCGAGTCGACTAAGTGAGGGAGGATCAGTCGGCAGAGCAAGACAGTAGAGAGAGTTTGTGGGTATTGAATGAGACTGGGCCGTCACGCGTCACGTTCGTCTATGTAACGTTCAGTCGAGTAAAGTCCATTCGTTGACTAAACGAGAGTGATAAACTTGAATCTAAAGTATTTACAGCATGTTTTAGCTTCCATAGGCATATTGTTAATTCTTAGAACATAATAGCAGTGAAGAATAGCCAATCAGAGGAAAATTCCACAATATAATTCACAAATATTATTGTTTATTTTGTAACTAATATTACTTCATTGGTACAGAGATAAAAATAAATAATTTCATATAACAATATCGATATTATCTTTTGTTGATTCACCGAACTAATCCATTATATAACATAAATATAATTATATAGGTATTATAACAGGCGTATTTTTTAAATGAAAACTGCTTTAGGCCCCTCAGCACTTTTATTTAAAATAATAATACCTGTTAAGGGAGAAAAAAATATATCAGGAGGTTCCGTCTGGTCGGGTTACCGTCCAATGGTCTTCCTCTCTGTATCGAATGGAATTGAATTGGATTGAATCGAATCGACTGCCGAAGTGATGGTCCGTCGCAGTACTTGCTAACTATGAGTAGGTATTTTAAAGCGACATACAGTGGGGCCATTTCCAGCGCCGGTTACCTGAAGCATCTGTGTCACGGGCGTGTACGGTCAACGTGTATTAACGGGTTCGGTGTATTGCGGGTTGTGGTAATACGGGCGGACGGTTACAGTATATATTTTAAAATTCGAAAATTAGAAATTTTTTCATTTCTATTGTGTGGTCATAAGCACACACCCATGTTTTTTATTATTATTACTATTATTATTCATCGACACCTGTAGCCTGTAGGTATATAATATAGAAAAATGCCAACTATTTAACGATTTGCCCTCGTAGTGCACCAATTCGCTGAGGGCGCATACATCTTGCCTTCTGCGTGTAAATAACCGGAAATAGAACATTAACGTCTCTTCCAGTGGTATACTGGCACGTAAACGTCACTCTAATTCTTTGTGAAAGGCTGCCGTGATTGAGACCTTTCGCCGTCTGTTGAATCTGGCATCCATCAGCCGAATTACTTTTTACAACCAGAATGGCATCAATAGATAAATGGGATCGTTGTTATAATACACTTTAATTGGGTTTACTCGGCATCAATTCACGCTGCAGCATTATTGTCGTTTTATTGGAGTTATGTAAACACCGTTTAATATGGAATCGCCTCCCACGCGTTTCCATTTCCTGCGTGGTTAATAAATCAAGCCGAAAGAGGCAGGACATAAAAATGTTGTTGTATTGATTAGATAGAAAATATCATACTTGATAATGTCGTATTCCGTATTAAAAATTCCGGGAATCTACGATGAATTCAAGCTAGTTCTAAGTCGGATAGTTTTGTTGACAGTCAATTCTGCCTTTACGTAATTCACTTTCTTTCTTCTCCATAACACTCTATAAATCAAATTTATGAATACAGGTTATATAAAGAGCAAATAAAAGGGACAATATAAAGAAGTGAGTCAATAGAAAAAATCGACAATTTATGATATTTCTTAGCCGGTATAATTTTTGCAAACCGATGGCAACTTTTAACTTTTTAACTTAATGTATATAATTACAGTTGTCGATTGATTTATTTTTGATTAATAACACTGATAACCACTGTGCTACAACTCTACAAAATGTTATGAGCCCAGAGGAATGGGTGGTTGCAGTGGAAAATATAATCTGAAGAAGCACACGACGAAAGTCGCAGGAAGCTGCAGAAACTGAGACAGTCCTTATACAAGACAGGACCCTACGACGGATGTAACACTGTTTAAGAATAAGGACATATAGCTAAGAATATACTGGTGCAATGCTTAACGGAATATGTTGGAGACTATAAAGACGAAAGACAGTGCAAAGGAAATTATGGAATCTTTAGACTCTACATATTGTTACGAAGGGCATACGTATACAAATACAATTACAAAACAAAATTACGCAGTTTAAAATATAACAAGCAGACAGCGTCAAATAATGTGAGAGCTTAAAGTTGCTGCAGGGGAAGTCAAGGAAGGAGAATTGATCTGTCAATTACTAGTCACAATGCCTGAGAGTTACAATTCTGTAACAACTGCAATAGACTTGCAATACTATTCTTTCAAGATAAAAGTAAAATTTCAATTGATTAAGAATAAGTTACTACTAGATGAGGCAGAAGATCATGAATCTAAACAAGAGGTAAACTTTTCAGGATACACAGAAACTTCCGAAAATCTGGTGTGACAAGCAAATATACAGGAGTTTTCCTTACAAATGCCGTTTTTGTGGAGAAGTTGCACGCATGAGAAAATTGCCCGAGAAACAAATATAGGGCGGATATGTTTCTGGAAATCGAATCAGACAATTGAATGGGATACAAGAACAAGAAGAGGAAACCCTGGAAATAAGTTTTATTACAGGGGAAATATGTAATGAAAATGATGAAGTATTAGCAAGCTACGGAATGTCAGAAATTGGGTTTGTTGTGGACTGCGGAATCCAATAGAAAGGACAGTGGTTCATGGTAGAATGTTGTTATCAATGATATGATAATTTTTAGACACAAGAAATGTGGAAATTGAGGAAAACAATGACTTTAGAGTCATTGCTTAGAGCTCTGAAACATTGGAAATAAGGAACATTCAACTAAAACAAGAAAACAGAAGAAATGTCACATGAATCAGATGAGATATCAGAAAAAGTGGAAGAACAAGACACATACCATCATACTTGCACAATTACGAATTAAACAATGAAAATAATGTAAATAGGATAATGGCTTTGTCTCCTGGTAATTTACCATCAGAGGTGCCGCTATCATGTATGAACAAGCAGAAAAGAAAACGAAACAAGTGAAACAACGAAACTTGGAATCTAGTCGACAAACCTGACCATGTGGATGTGCTGTATTCAAAGTGGTGTTTAAAGAAAAAGAAGAGGATGGTCAACTCGTTAAAAGGTTGAGTTAGTGGCACGCGAGTTTATACCAAACATGTCGTGGCGTATGTGGCTAGAATGGTGACTATTCTGAACTGAATAGTTCTATTGTCAATGTATGTTCAGGAGAATTACCATCTTAAACAGCTGCATTCTTGTGTAGAATGTTAGAGGAATCAGTATATATGTACTAACCATAACGATTATGAGGTATCAAGAAAAATTTAGTAAACAAATTAATAAAATCTTTGTACGGTTTAAAATGTAAATGTACGTTGTTGTAAGTGTTGGAATTCATTATTTCATGACTACTTAGAATAACTTAGTCTTAAACGTTCCATAAAAGTTGATCCTTGCCTATATTTTAATAATCATACTTATACTAATGTACGTTGATGATATAATCCTATTTTCAAATGATACAAATTAATTGGATTTTATTAGAAATAATTAGAGTAAGAAGTTTAAAATCAAGGAATACACATTTTTAGGGCTTGGAATTTGAAAAAATTAGTGATAAGGAACTTTTTGTAAACCACATTAGTTTAATTAAAAAGGTTTTAGAAAAATTCTCTACTAATTAATGTAAAAGTTTCAGATATGCCATTAGGGGAGTGTTGTACCCTAGACCGCATTGTACCTTGGACCATACGATGGTTTCCTAAGTTACAGTGAACTGTTCCTATTGAATGGAATCGACGTTGTGATAAATGCTTCTAGATGTCGCCCGCAATATTTTAATAAATAAAATACGAGAACTATTTTTGTTTGGAGAGTTAGTCAAAATATGAATTATACGAAGTAAGTACAACAGAATTCGTGGTATTTTCAGTGTTACTGCTTTCACGACAACTGTATCAAAAACAATGGCGGTGTATATTATTCAAATGTAAAAAACTTGTACCTTGGTCCACTAATATATATTGTACCTTGGACCGGTCCAAAGTATAATCAGATGGTCCAACTGACCGTCGCGTCGATTGTACTGTTTTGACTGAAACGCCCATCAAAGATGAAATTAAGAAGAGTAGGGGCAAGAAAAGTGTCAAATCACCGTTAGTGGAGAAAGTTAAGAAAAAGGTCCTTATAGCAACCCGTAACAGTGATAGTGAGGATGACAGTGTGATACTAAAAGATTAATTATCTGCAGATGAAGAAACATTCTATTAGAACTAAGAAACGAAAAAGAGGAGCATAAGCAAATGCATTCAAAGGAATTATTAGCAAAAGGAGACTTTATTTTGGAACGTCAAGAAGACAAGCATCTCAAATTTGTTTCGACAGATTTTTCCGAGATTAAGATGGTGTGAAGATTACAATTGTTTCTGTGTATTCTAATACCAAAAATAAAAGTAATGGCTCGCATACTAGAACTTCATTATTCTGGTCCAAGGTACAATCAAGTCATGTCCAAGGCACAAGACGTTGTTGTACCTTGGACCAATGAACATGTTTCTTTTCAAAAATATTTTTCATGTGTTTCCATTACTTTGCATAACTAAAAAAAATCTGAGAAAATTTTAATGTAAATTGAATTGTCATAGTTGTTCATCATTCCGAAAAAACAAATGGTTTCTAAAAATTGGTCCAAGATACAACACTTTCCCCTGACACCAAAAATTCAAGGAATTTTACATACATATTGTTAAAGAAAATAAAAACAATAATTATTTGCAATAATTATTTACAAAGAGTTAAGTAATTGGATGTCTAATGTATATTATGTTAGGAGGAAGCAGACCTGATTTGAGATTTAGTATTTCATACTTTAGTCAATTTCAAAACGTTATGTAGAAACACAGAATTACAAGGGGGTGCTAGAGAGGCATTTCTGTGTTAAGCTAAATTGATAGGTATATATTTTGTAGATCATATACCATATAACTCATATCCGAAAATTTGATCTATTTACAGCAGCCACATCTATTTTAATAGTCGACTGTTCAAGACATATTTATCACGTTTCATCTAGTAATAGTTCAAAATAGTTGACTGTTCAAGACCTGCAATCTTCAGTGATCATGGGGCACTTGATTACGATATATCTTCAACAATTACCTAAAGACGTTTGCAAATACGCAAATATCGAAACGTCGGCATCGTGTACTCTGTACGTACGGTCGACCATGAGCGAGGCAGCAGAAGCTTAGACTTTATCAAAGTTAAAATACACACTAGTATAATATTATTCTGCCTGCAATTGTCGTTGAATCAACAGTGGCAAATTTTCGGTAATATAAATGTTTACGTCGTTAATGGACGTTTTATGGATTACAGAATGTAAACAACACAAGAGTATAAACAATAAAACACTAAAGTATAAACGCCATGCCACTTAAGCATAATAAATACATAAGTGTAAACACATAATACATATTTCGATAACCCATTAATCATTTCAGTGTGTGAAACTACTGAATTTCTTACTTCCTAATATTTAGCTACTGAAATTATGTATAGTAAAATACAAGAAGGTCAGCTTAACTAACGTTAATAATAATATGATCCTTATCCCAACCTAATCCTAATTCGTAACCTAATTCAAATTTACATATATTTACGTATTTAACCATAACTGGAAGAGTTAAACACATGTCATTATTTTCAACATCCTTGAGAACCCGCCTATGTGCAAATTTTCAGCTTCAAATTATCTGTAGTTTCTCGAAAATGTCTAATAGGCCACTCGCCGTGAAGCACCCTGTCTTAATATAGCCTTTTTATAATCCGTGGCGTGCTCTTTATCGATTAATTTATAAGACGTGCATTGCATAAGGAAATGATAATCGTAAAAGTTCATCGCTTCGTTCAAAAGTTTTAAGTACATACTCAAAAAACCCAAGCCTTCAATTAACCTCAAATTCTAATTAATGGCATATTATCTAAGAAACCAATTAATTGCAAATATGGTAAGAGGTAAATGTATTGAGGAACGGTCAGAAAAATATTAGCGACGACGAAACCATTTTGCATTTTTGGCCTACCCGGTGGGCACGAGAACCGACTCAACCAACTGTTTTGATATTTGGAACATGTATATATAAGACTTATTTTATAATTTAGTGACATGTGTAGTCAAAAAGGCCGATTTCCGGTTTCGACGGAAATAACATCAAATTTGATTTTTTAAATAGATTTGATTTTCATATTTTTTAAAAATAATTTTATTTTTTATTTTATTTTTCAACCCAGCAGACTGGGACTGGGATAAAATTTATCTATTTCCACTCACCATTCACCATTTCATTTTTATTCACCATATTTTATTCCACAAAAAGAAAAAGTTTGATGTTAGTGCTGGGCTTTTATCACAAATACGAGTAGTACACGGAAATTAGCAAAAATAGAAGAAAAAAATTTATAATAAGCTGATATTTTCTGAATCGATAGTTGATATGGGCAGCAATATAGGATCGAAAAGTTACCATCCCTAACTGGTGATCTCTTTTTCATCATCATATTGACACCGCGCTGGTTTTTCAATAATATCTTGAAAATGTAACATTCTACGACAAAAATAGAGGCATCAAAAATATTCAGAATTAAATTTTCTATAGAACGTGTCCTATAAGTCGTTTGCAGATTATCAAGGGTTTTCATGTTAATCGACGGCAAAGTTAGGGGTAGATAACAAAAACGCATTTATATAGCAACACGATATTTATCCAGCCTTATTAATATTTTGTAGCATTCGGTTTCAACAAAATTTTATAAATTATATAGAATTTAACAAGAACCAAAAATAAAAAATCATTGGCGATTTCTAAACCAAAGTCGTTTCCACGCCACCCAGGAAGTAGAGTTTGACGGTTCGATTTTTTATGTGGTTTCCCCTTGAGGCCTAATACACTAAAGGCTCATTCTTCCTCAAAATCAATTGCATCGGTCAGGTCCTCATTAAAGCATCCTTATCCGTGACAGTTCACACACATAACCGAACATTTTAAACCTGCAACATTGCAATATCCGCATCGCTTTCCGCAGCCCTTTTTGCAGGCACACGAAATTAACTCTAAAATTGATAAGGGAGCTGGTGCTTCAGTAGTCAAAACAGGTATTAAAATGTCACCTGATTTCTTCCATCCTCATTCTTCTGGCTCTAAAACATTTCCATGCCAAGTTTGATTTTGGTGGTAAACCAGCAACGAATGTTGTTGCAAAGATGCAAACGTCGGGGGAAGCCTTGGAAAAGTAACCGTTTGACTAGAATTGCCAACCGAGGTGTTAAACAGAACATACCTCTGATGATTTATTAATGTTTCATTTTTTTTGTGCTTTATATAGTGCAAGAGAAAATATTTTCCCAGCTTCAGTAATATCCAGTTTTGTAGCATTTGGTGTATTAAAGGTATTAACGACTTATTGTAAATTTCTTTCTGAGTTTAATAAATTAATAGTTTGGAGTTTGCCTTTTCTAAAAAAAAGCAGACGTTGTGTCACTACCACTAAATGCATGAGCAAGAAGAAAGCTATTTCTCTTGAGTTCTTAAGGATGTTTGTCAACTGTAAATCTTTAAAACTATAAATTCTTGCTTTTATATTACCTTGGGCCTCCCTTAGTAGTCTAATATCCTTTTCAGTTGGCGTCAGGGCACTAATTAAGGTAAGGAGATCGACATATTGTCCTACAATTACGACCGTTTCTGATCTAAAACCTTTTTGTATAGCAGTTTGAACTATAACTGTATCAGCATCATCATCCGCGGTTATAGTTTGTATATATTCATTTTTAAAGGTCCGAACTAGTTGAGAAATCAATCGTTCGTTGTTGATAATTATTAAGGTTGCGAATTTTGATCAAAAATAACTTTGGGAGATGTTCTTGTTAATTCTCTGCTGGCGTTCAATACCATTTGTACTCGTAGGATTATTACCATAAACATCGGAAATAATTGTGACATTTTTCCAATAATACCTTTTAACAAATTTAACGTATGTGCTGTAAATCTCCTTAAATGTGCCCTGACTCGGTCATACAACACGATTAATTAGATTTCCGTCATCAATTACATACTCACAGTTGGCGACATTAATTGGACGTTCTGGTACGGATTTGAAAATTTTATACAATGATGACTTTTTGGTTTTTCTCATCAGTCCTCTTTCATCAAATATAGATAAAGGCACAGTCGTAAGGTCAAAGGCAAAAGGCATAGGCAGGTCAAAACAACCTCTCTCTGTCTCTAGCATGTGTATGAATTAGTCGGTTCAGATTGTGTTGGATCATTTGAAATATTATGGGGCTGCGTTGTATTCGATTAAGTATCGTATTCAATATAATGAGGCTTTCATTTTTGTTTAACCCTACAGTTTACGATTTAATAACATAAGAAGTAATAATTGTTCTATTACTTTTTATGTTATTAAATCATAAACTGTAGGGTTAAACAAAAATAAAAGCCTCATTATATTGAATTCATTTTTGTTTAACCCTACAGTTTACGATTTAATAACATAAAAAGCAATAATTGTTCTATTACTTTTTATGTTATTAACAAAAATGAAAGCCTCATTATATTGAATACGATACTTAATCGAATACAATACATACATATCGATACATAATCGATACATACTATAGAACTTTTGTAGAGAATTTTATTACAAACCTTTTTCTATACTTATGTTTTTTCCCTAAGACAAAGCGTTTAAAAGATATTGTAAAAAAACAGTGCGGTGTCCTTAAAGGGGGGCGACATAGGGATGAAGCTTACTATTTAGGGGTGGGAACTTTTTCGATGTGTATTCTTACACACATAAGATAACTATTCTAGAAATTTCAGCTTATTATAATGTTTTTCTTCTATTCCGCATAAATTTGACTAATTTCCGTGTACTAACAGAATATCCGACCGACATAGATATATGAGAAGTTTCGTTTTCCATGTAAGAAAGTAATGTAGAGTATAAGCAGAGACTTATTCACATATAAATAATATAATATAATACGGAATGTTTTATTCGATGAAGATGTTGCATAACAAAGCAGGTAAATACGTGTGGACTCCACAGTAAATTTTAAGTGTTATTGGCTCCACCGAATGCAAAGTTCTTAAAGTCAGGGAATGTACGTACATTTTGGAGACAATAAACTTAAAATACATACAAAAAATATGTGTAGTATCTGATTAGAATAGCAATTGGTGCAAAGAGGTCAAAGTTCAGAATCTGAGCAGAAGCAATACGACAAACTACAGGAACGTGCAGTGCACACTACTCAGGTATATGTTGTGCAGCAGTTTACATTTTAAACAGGAAACAAGCTCGTATTTTATAAATTTATTTCAGTTTCTTGGTTTACTCTAATGTTTTGCCTCCTGGCGGTTGAAGTCATGAGGCCGTCAAATTAAATACTATTATCTACATTTCCATTTCCGCGCAATCAAGTACTGGATCACCAGAAATTATAGAGATTTTCACACTTTTTATATATGATTTTTACTCTACGTTGTAGTTCTAAATTCTCCATGACCATGAATTTTTATTTATTTTTTCATCCATGCCCTAATCCTTGTACAGGGTAAGTCTCTTAAGATTGACACCCCCCTTATCTCACTTATCCTTTGCCGATTTAACTCATTCAAAAAAGGAGTAGACGCGGTTTTTGATGAATTTTTATAATTCGAGCACGGATATTAAAAATCTCGTAAGATATACAGGGTGGAAAATAAAACATGATTTTTTTATACCCCGTATATTTTTATACCAAAATAATGTACTTATTTTTCTGAATAAAAAAATATAAATTGTTATATAATCACTCCACCTGTTCGTGAGATATTACTAAAAACTTATCACATTACGTGTCAATTATAAAATAAGAACATCAAGATACCTCTGGAAACAATGCATATTTGCATTGTTTATTTGTTGACAGATGTCATCCAGTTTTTTGTGAGATAGTAGTTCACTCTCTTAGATATTAGCGTAAAAAATACATAGTGTTCGTAAAGAAGCAAGTTATTTTGAAAATGGTATATTCATTGGAAGAGCGAAAAGAGTTACTTGAAATTTATATTCAGTGCAACAAGAATAAGTCTCTTGCTCGGAGGGAGTATGTTAGGTTATTTCGAGAAAGCCTACCTATACGGGTAGCATTATGGGACGTCTCACATAAAAGTTTATCATAACAGTGAAGTTGCAAGAAAACTTTGGTGCGTGATAGAAGAAGAATTAAACTTACTAAAAACTGCTGCCTACTAAAAACTAAAAAAAACTAGTCACAAGAGTTTCTGTCAACAGTATTAATTCATCAATTTTGTAATGAAAACTGATACAATAATGGTTGTTTTTACGTGTGTTGTATAATCACAAATATGGCTGAGAAAATCGGCCGTGCAAGTCGGCCGTATACACCAGTGCAGAAATCGGATACACTCTGACCGTAGCCTAACTGGTTTTAACCTGTTCTACCGATTCTATTTACCTTTAAAAATGGAATTGTACACTCTTCTGATTTATGATATGCCATCCTTAATATTAAAACACAACGCCAATATCACTACGACAATCAGCTTTGCATAAATCTTTCTCCTGCTACAATTTATTTTTGCTAAAAATTATGTTTGTTTTGCATTTGTTGACATATATCATAAGTCGTAATATCATATGTTTAGGCAACATGAAAGTACTATTTACTCTTGGGAAATTCAGTTTCTGTTTCTGTGTAGTTATGCACATACTAAACCCTTATCGTATGACTTGAAACATGTGCAAACTATTAAACACGTACACATTACACTCGAGTTTAGGTTTAAAAGGTCATTAAGCGATTTCCGTTGTAAAACTAAATTAGCCACAGTGTATAATATAAAACATTTATTTCAATACTGTTTACATAGCCTAATTCATAATGTAGCATACTATTTGTCTGATTTCTACGACATCGACAGCGCGCGTATACCTAGATTTATTAATTTTGGTAGAATAATTGCGTAACGCGAAAGGTGAATGAGTACCCAGATGAAGTCGTCTTATAAATACTAAATTGGCCAAGACTTAAAACTTAAAAGGGCTGGTCGCCGACGTTCTGGACTACCACAAATTTTGTAAGATCTCATGGTGGCATTTACCGAGGTCAAAAAAGGAATGATTGAGAATCAGTGCTTTATTCAAAAATCGTTAGCTCTTAAACTAAAGGAGGCAATATGATTCAAAAAACGGAGTGTCCCCAATGTGTCCCAAATTGCAGCAAATAATGTTTAATCCTAATCTTCGACGTCAATCCTTCCACAGGTTGTTTTAAATTTATGGTCATCATTAATTTTATTTACCCCGGTAATACGTAAGTTAACCTTTAAGATTAAATTAGACAATAACTGACAGTAAAGGGTAAAGGCCAAACATTTGTCTACAAGCTGATGCAAGAATTATTGTGGAAATTAAAAAAGTTGAAGTTATAATGTGTTATATTAAAATTCACACCTACTATACGCACAAAAGCGTATGATTGTTATTCAGAACATTGCATTTTTCCACATTGCAAATTGCAAAGATAACATTTTTCTGCCATATCATATTACTTATTGTATTTCACATGTATTCTGCTAAATACGCTTAAACTTGTTTTCAGTTCAAAGAATTGTTAATACTGTTATACTTATCTGACCCTGATGAGTTAGCTTATACGCAACGCAAACTTTTGTATTTTTAATAAGGTAGTTCGAGCTATCCCCAAAATTAAAAAAAATGTTTTTAAAAAGTTAAATGTCAAATCAGTGATCTAACAATTGGCGCAGTCGGTAGGATCTGGCAACATTACGAGACAAGAAGCTAACTGGTAGCGAATAGGGCAAGAACAAGAAGAAATCTAACTTGTACCGAGGCACTTCGAGAACAAGGACACCTTCCTCATCATAGTGGCGAATCCCAATCCCTCAACAGTGGACCAGTGCTCACACATGCTCTTCAACCTCACGTTTCTTCTCCTGATCGGAGCAGCAGCTTCACAATATACAATACAGACAATAAACAACACGGTAGGAGTTTATTACCATGAGGATATAAACATAGACATAACCCATGATAAATGGACGCTACTGATTAACAAAAACATGACATCACTAAAGTTAGCATTTGCCAACAACGACAAAATCCTGTCCCAAATATTAAATATTTTTGACCAAGGCATTAATTCCTTTAACGTCTTTCATTCAGAAGTTAAAACCCACCTCAGCCTTTTAACCCAAATCTCTAAGTCCATAGAAACTAAATTTGAAGAAGGGTACAATAGTGTACATGGACACAAAAATATACAAACGCAGAATTCTTAAATTCTAATATTTAAATATTAGACGTAAAAACCAGTGGCGGCTCCTCAGAGAAGGCAGGGGAGGCTAAGCCTCCCCATTCACTTTGCTAGGATATAACATTTTATTTTTATATATATTTTTTAATTTTTAAAAGTTAATTTAATTTTTAGTATTCTATGTATGCATTGCATTCAAGTATGTACGCAGTAAAGTACACGCATACTTAAAATTTATTGTACATTCAATTGCATTATATAATACCCGGTTTTATATTTAATTATTATAATTTTTAAATAGCAATCTCACATTATATGTCTTGAGAAAGTTTGACAAGTATGTCATGTCCGAGTAAATGCGATCATAAACGAACATGCCATGGATATAAATACTAAAAGTGGTCTATAAAAATAGAAACAAAAAAAACTTGATGAAACTAAAGACCCAATTTCTGTTAACAGTCAAACACGGCAGTTGTTTTAAAAAATCACTTTTGTTCTAGATGAAGCAACCGATATGACTAATATAATTCAACCATCTGTAACGCTACGCCAAAAAAAAATTGAGTTACACTACAAATAGGTAGGTTTCTAAGAATTGCTTCCCTTATTTGAAATGTTACCGCACGCCACTGGTAACCCTACCTATAAGATTAGCCTCTTCAAATAAAAAGACCACGAGCTGCCACTGGTAAAAATAAAAGCGTGAAAAATAGCACGGATGTAGCCTAATGTGTATTAAAAATTACACTCTTTTCAAATTTCAAGCTTTCGAAGCATTATTTGTTTCTTCTTCAGGAAATGTCTAAAATATTACGTCAACTAATTAAAATTATATACTAAAAAATTGTTTTACTTACAATTGAGGTTGACATTGAAGTTAACAACATTAATAGAACGTATAGGGAGCATTCTTTATTTACTTTATTAAATTTAATTTCATTTTATATTGCACTTAGATTATCACGTTTGCAGATAAGATTATAAAAAGTTTAACAAAAACGGTGTACTAAAAAATAGTGTAGTAAAATGTGTAGTAAAACCTTAAAAACTATTTGTTTCTAATCCTGGTATCATTAGTAAAACTAGGTAAAAGGAACTATTACACTGAAAAAAAATGTTGATTAAACATTGTTGTTAATTTTAAATGTATTGAAAAATTATCTGAAATCAATTGTTTAATAAATACATAATATGACAAATATGTATAAAAATAAAAGCACCTTTTGAAAAAGGCCCAAAAGGGACCGAAACGTTGTGTTGTAATCAGTGGTTGCTTTATTGCTAGGATCGCCCACGATATACACTATTTGAGATGAAATACTTTTTATTTTATTATCGGACAGTGATTTTAAAGAAACCCATACACTATAATGTATCTATAACAGGTCTTGAGATATTGCCACTTTTTGAAAACAAGGGTAACATTAACACAAATTATAAATACTGTAAATATTCTAACATAAACTCTATTGATTCACTATCAACACCTCTGTAACACTAACCCATTAACTATCAACAGTAACAACTGCTGAAAATATTTTCCAAAGAGGAAATAATTGTTGTATACATTCCATATAGCTTAATCAATGTTTGCAATATTAGCCGAAAATTATTTTCCCCCATCCGTCGTGTTTGAAAGCAGACAAATTCTCAAAAGATTTTTAGAGAAACAAAGGAGAACAAAGCGAGTGGACGACAGCCCATCAATCTAGCAAATGAATCCAGATTTAGGTGCAACCGAAACTTTTTAACTACCACGTCAATATCTAACACCAAAAACCTCATCGGCGAATAATGGCCAGAAAAAGGGAGTGGGTAGGGGGAAGTGATGATGATTAATTTCGTTGAGGTATCCTTACGATTATCGTTTACGGAAAGGAAATGCAGACGGATATTAGTCACTAACATATGCGGTTCCCTGCACAGGTGGGTAAACCAAATATTCGCCCTTCTACATAGATATTATACGTCCACGATTACCATTAACAAAGTACCATTAATCTTCTATCGATTACCAAAGTTATGAACCAAAGAACAGAAACGCCCTGTATAGACGGGTATACTAAAAAAAAGTTCTTATATTGTTTTTTGTATGTATATTTATTTTTCTCCTACTATTCTTGTTACATGCTATACAAATTTTTATTTTTTGATTTTCTATAATATTTTTAAAAACGTTCATCACATAAATCTGAATTCTGCTGCATTTTGGAATAAAAATAACAACCACAAGTGTATGTTAGGTGTACTGTCCCTTTTTATCTAAAGGTTCCTTTTTTAGGCATGATTATTATATAATTAGTAAATTTTTAGCGAGGATGTCTCGAAAAATATGCGGGATTGCGAAAAAAATAAAGTCAAACTTGTGGCACATTTTGTCAGCTTTAATATTGTATAGTCCTAAAAAGCTAAATTAAATAATTAATAATGTATTTAACACGTAATAAAGTTCATTAATGATCTAGTATATGTGAGTAATAGACTAATGAAGTTGCTTTGTTACTAAATACGCGATTAATAAATTTTACTGCATAACTGAACTAAACTAAGAGTAAAAATTTTAAAACAATACTTTCCCGCCTTTAGTTACGAATACATCTTGACAGCCTCGGTCGATACAAAAGCTTTAGTGCCTTGTAGCGTAAATAAATTCCGTTCCGTTTTATGGCTAATGTTTGAATTCCTATTTCAAATATTTGAAATAAAACCGCGCGAACTTGTGATGCGATATTTCGTTTGCGGCATATCGCAACGATATCGCGAAACCATCAAAATATATGGCATGTTATGAGCGTTTTTCACATTATGCGGAAGCGACAAAAATAATCGCAAACTAATTGCGGCATTTTATCGCATCGCAGTACAGTGCGTCTGTCGGTCAAATACCGTCCGTTATTTTTCCGTGCGGTATTAAACCGACCGCTAAAATAAATGCACATTTGCAGACATGTCGCTGTTGGTCGCGAGATTTGTCAAAGAAAAAAATTCCAAGGTTGCAATTCTTGGCAGTTTGTTTTGAGCTATTTTCTTGATGTACCCAATAACGTCTTGATGTATCGGTTAATAACGTCGATTTAACTGATTGTTACATGTTTCCTCCTTCGTCTTCGATGTAGCAAAGACAATAGAATAATTGGGCTCTTATTATTCACACTACAACTACACTGCACAACAGAATTAACAACTTACGTGACTGCGCACTACCTGCAAGATAACCTGAGCCGACAACACGGCTCACCAATTTTTTTATTTTTATTAGCTGAAAACCAAATTTTATCGCCCCGTGTGAAAGCTTTCTGCGATACGACGCGACATGCTGCAACCGGTAAATCGCATCGCAAACGCACCGTCTGCAAAAGCCCTTATTCCTACCTTTCCGTCCCGCTAAATGTCCCGTGTTCCCAGCAAGTACAATTATACGCGATATCCGCAAAAATCAGGCTCCTTTCCGCCGACCTGCTTGCTTGAGTCTGTTGACCGTGGCTTACGTTCGCGAAGATATATATTCGGTGTTTTAGTGTAGTGATTCTTAATTATCAGGTATAGTCTGAAATATTTTATTATTATTAATATATATGTGTGAGTGTTCTACAACTGGGCCAAGTAATTAAAGGATTTCCTAAGGGGAATTAAGTCGTTGAAATGATCGAATTAATTCGATCATTTTTTGCTTAGTGCAAACCTTAAAATAGGTGCCATATTAAATTTTACGGTTTAAACACTAATTGGAGTGAGCTGTGGGCACAAAAGTGTACCCCTTTATTTTTTTATTGAATTAAATATATATTTAATTTAAATTTGAATCGTACGTTATCGTTCGATTTTAGACTACCTACCTAGTAATTTTGAATCAAAGCTACTGTTTTACCGAATAGTAGCATACTTTCAGTTTATTTAGAAGATATTACTTCGACGGCTTAGGCCATAGGTATTTGTTTATATTTTGCATCGGCAAAAAGCAGCATTTATTTCATTTTTTTTATTTAATCGTATAGTGAAAATTTGCATACCACATTCCTGTCTTGATAATATTATTTTTTTACTTTGATAAAGTCTAATCTCAATTTTTGGGAATTTAATCAAAATTTACTTCCCGTATTTAACATTACAATATTTTTTTTATAATTAAAACTCATATTTTTGAACTATTAATCTAGTTATTTTATTTAAATTCATTTTAGTATAAATTTCACTCTTGATATCCGGTTCAAGCGGGAATTTATACATATTTTTTTTTCTTCCAAATTTGTTAAACCTGATACTGGTAAATTTTTCTTCCGCACCTTGATGACCGAGAATCAATTCCTTTGGTGAGCAGAGCAGACCATTATTACCTATTCCTGAACGTCAGACTGGGAGGTATTTCCTCCTGCAGCCGGCACATTCCACTCATTGCGGTATACATCGCACTTAGAGGCTACGTCTCAGCTCAGCTGGACCACCAAGCCGAAGCTTCAGCCTAGGATCCTAGGAAACCCAGCACATTCACGAGAAAGACGAGAGATCTCCAGAAAAGAGAAAAGGTATTTTTGTATAATTAATTGTCCCTAGGAATTACCAGGTCTTAACGAATATTTCCACTTTACTTTTTTCCAAGGTTTACAATTCACTTTCCTAAAGCCCTTCAGGCTACTTAATAAAGTAGGGTCGTTTTAACGCCCCTCAGGCAACCCAATTGTTAATTTTAATTTAAGAATAACTGTGAACCATCAACTGGTCATAAATATTTTTGTAATATATTGTTTTTAAAAAAAAATTATCTTTTATTTCTCTCGGAAAAGTCTGAGTCACAAGAGGGAGCTGATAATTATTGGCTGATCATTTCTGCGGTCTTCTGTACTATTTAAATACTCTTGACCTGGCGTATCTAAGTGCAAGCCTCTAGCAAATCCACTTATCCACGACCTCTGTATTTAACTGAGCAGCCGATAGGCAACAACAAAAAATTCATTACGTCACATCTCCTGGATGAGAGGCCCTTTAATTAAGGTAATGTAATTAAAGAGGAGAGGTGTTACAGCTTAGGGCAACCCCCTGCAATCGACACATGAACTTTATTGCACTTTCGTTGGTGGGCATCCACTACAACAACTCTTATTTAACGATTCATTTTCTTATAGACCATTCTATAATGACGATATCGGTCATTGAATGGCGCCAGTTGATGTATTGTTGACGGGAGTTAACCTCATAAAAATTATCGAAATTTTATTTCGTCAACAAATTACGATACGATAATTGACAGGGAATTGAAAGTGGGGCCGGCTTTTGTTGCTCAGAGAGATAATAGTACCAGTGTTTAAGATGTTAGATAGAAGTGTGATGAGACAAGCCATCAAGATTAATACAGATAAGGGCCATGATAAGGTTACATTTTATTAATTAAGTGACTGATGTAATGTTCTATCTTAATAGATTTAGGGCAGAAGTTCCCAACCTTTTCTGGGCCTCTGCCCCCTTAGAAGATAAGAAAATTCCAACGCTCTTCAATATTAGTTATGCCAAATAGTAAAATATTGTTGCATTTTATCCATAGTTTGTCTATCTTTCTATTAGGAATTATAAAGTGGAAATTAAGAAGAGGTTGAATAGTTTTAACAATGCGGTAATGTTGGGTTCTAATTTTGTCATCAGATCAGTTAAAAATCGCTGTTCGTTGTCTTAGAAAGTAAATTTGCTACTGTACGGAACCCAGGCAAGACGGAAATGCAATCAAATTTCTGTACTATTTCCCACAATCCAGGGTAGAGTGTTGTATTAATTTTTGCACTCTTGCTATCCGTTTTTGAATTTTGAGCTCCTCGTTAGTTGCAAGTTCCTTTTGAATTTTATGATTCTGCTGTATATGCATTTGCGAAAAGATCTAAAATACAACTCGGTATATTCATGTCTAAGAATATCCTGGAATCGCTCCTTAGAACCATCGTGAAAAAAGTCTCGGCAGTAAGTAAGTAAATCTCCCTATAGAAGAACTTTCCCCACAAACGCAGCTGTGACGCTTTTGGTTTTCATTAAATTCAAGTCATCACCTTGCAATAATTGTAAATTAACTTCAATATATTTTAAACAGGTCAAATAAGCGATGTCATTTTTGAATGTAATTAGGTTTGCGTGCAGGCTTTTCGTCTCTGTTTTCAAGGAAATCCAGTACTGAATACCGTTTGTACACAAATAGTGTCAGACAAGTATATATACATATATTTGGCCGTCGCGCCGCGCCGGCCGTGACATCATATGCACTGTGGTCCATTATCAACAAACACTAGTCATCTACACTTAATATGAGACTATTAAGTATTAAGCATTAAGCGACTGATAACACAATGTAAAAATGTATTATTCATAGCTATCAAGACGCTCGTTTAAATTGTGACACAGTTAATATTTTTAATTGTTAATATTTTTAGCATGTCTACGCATACGCATTGCACAACACAAATCACAATCAACTTAAAAAGATAAACAAATAGATTCAGCAGTGTTATTGTAAATTGTTATTTGCATGGGAGGCCGATGCAAGGCAATACTAATAATGACGGTTTGTTTACAATGCAATAATAAAATTCAAAGATGTTTTGCTTTATACAGTGAGAATTGCGGTTGGTTTGATTTGGAAACGCAACACACCGACCATAGGCATTTTAAATTAGCTTTTATGTTAATGCTAAGTGCCTAGCCGAACAGAGTATTTAGTTCATGGAATTTAACCATAATAATATTTTTCTACAACCTAGCGCAAAGTACAAATTTCCGATTCCAAGAGAAAGCGCAAAGGAGCACTTTTCAGAGGAGCAAAGCGTTTTTGGAAACAAAACCATTTGTATAAGTACGTAAGTAGTAAGTAAATGTTTGTATCATGATACAAAGACAATGGTATGTCAGCGCGCAGGTAATGTGACATCAGGTGAGGTGCGACACCTATTATTATAGCGGAGTAAAATCAGATGTCGTGTAGGATGTCGTTTATTTTATTAAGCTATAACCACAGCTATAACTAAATGGGACATTCAACATCATTTTTAGAGCATAGTTTTGGCCATTCATCATGTGAGTTACAACTTTTTTTAGTAGGGACGAATTTTGCAAATAATTTTTTTCGTTGCCCGCGAAATAATTTGGTAAACACGTTTTTTAAAACATACTTTCGCTATTAAATCAACGGCTCGAGATATAACCATGAAATTTTGGCTACTTATAGAAGACATTACAGTTTACATACAAGTTTTTAAAATATGAGACGTTTTTGAAAGAAATAGCCTTAAAATCGCGACTAGCAAATCTCTGCACGGAAAATTTCACCCTGCGGAGAGCTATGTTAATTATTTAGAATTTACCTATTAATATATCGAATGAAATGTAGACAAAACTAAGAAAAACTTTCAGCTTGCTAGGACTTATGGTTTTTAAGAAATCGAATTATCAAAGCACTGCGTTTTTGTAGCAAAAGAAATGCGAACGAAGAACAAAATAATGCACTTGAAACACTATACCTGAATTTTAAATTACATCTGAGATACCTATAACATATTATAGTATGTCCACTATTATCTACATATCATTCTTTAAATTTATTTTATCCACTCTTTTGCACAGAGTCACCCATTGTTTTGCCAACTCTTCAATCTTGAGGAAGCGAAAGTATTTGATGTAACTTCCTTTATTGTTACGACTATAATACACATATAATAATAATACTCACACGTATCCACCTCTGTGTATACCTACACAAAACGCAAAATCTTGTCAATTTCAATTTGAAATCAACAGTAGGTATAACATTCGGTATTTAAATCAACAGTAGGTATAACATTCGGTATTTAAATTAATTGTATTGCGGTATTTACATTCAAATGTGTAAAAATCGCACCTAAAATCATGTTGGCGAGAAATATGTCATGTGAGTTGCATGCGCACGACTGACCAATTTTGGTTCGGCAACCTGACATACCATTGTCTTTGTATCATGGTTTGTATACTTTCGGGATCTAGGACTGACAGTTTTAAAATTATTTATTGTTTTTTAAAAAAAATTACAGTACGTATATTAACATTACTATGAGGAAATAAAAAAAATAACATGAGCTGCTCGAGACAGTAACTCATTATGTCATAAAGTGCATTTGGGCAAAGAGGAATATAACCGATTGTAGTTTAATACACTTTTTGCTATTGATGATCAGGATTCAGGATACTATATAGCACAATCAAATGAAATCTTTTCACTACATCACTTCCGGATTGTCTGGCTACCTCTAAAATCGGATCAGCCAGGTCGATTTATATAAGAATTTTTTGAAGTGAATTTTCTTTAGCCGCATGAGAGTGATTTTTCCAGGTCGCGTCACGACACATTTTATAACATTTTCGTCTCGCAAGTGAGATAAAATATATGGCAGATATGAGGAAGAGAGAGAGAGACAGAGATATAGAATGCAGCTTTGACTTGGACAACGATCCCCCACAAGTGTTCTAAAGCGGAAAGCAATTTTGATATAATGAGGAACAGAGATAGCGAATGCAGCTTTGACTTGGGCAACGATATCCCACAAGTGTTCTAAAGCGGAAAGGCATTTTGATATAATGAGAAACAGAGATAGCGAATGAAGCTTTGACTTGGGCAACGATCCCCCACAAGTGCCCCCCTAATGCGGAAAGCAATTTTGATATAATTTATAAACGATCGTGACAGAATCGGAATTAACCAGAATACAATATTACTTATGCATATCCTGCTCGATATATCTGGATTGGGCTTCCGAATCTGATCCAAATGGATGATGATCTTTTTACAGAGGCTGCGTCCTTGCCAGTACTTCACTTTCTTCGTGAGAAATTCGATTTAGATATAAATAACGATCGGAACATTGCCACGACTAAATCAGGAACAACGATTGATGCTATATTCTCAAGAAAGCTGCACCATTTAGAATCACGAACATATGTGTCAAACTTCAGTTACCATAAAGCCAATATGACAATAACTCTCTCTATCTCTCTCTCTCTCTCTCTCTCAACGAATCGGTAAAGAAGTATCCACTTCTATTACGTGTACTGTGCTGCACGCGGATTTTTTTTTGGTCATTGTGCGCGAGTATATGTTATACTCCGTGGCCTCGACAGATCTCTCGAGGCCACATACATTTTTCGTGAGACGGGTCCCTATATACAACGCACCCAGTAATATTTCAAATATTAAAATATATATATATATATATATATATATATATATATATATATATATATATATATATATATATATATATATATATATATATATATATATATATATATATATATATATATATATATATATATATATATATATATATATATATATATAGCCGAATTGAATTGAGAACCTCCTTTTTTTAAGTCAGTTAAAAATAGGTATTTTTCTTTATTATTACTCGATACTGAAGTTCTTTCAATACTGAAATATCGGTAGTCGATACTGAAGTAAAATTAAATGCAAATTAGCTGAAATTTACTCCAATCGCAACATTGTGTTCGTTATATCCAACCTACGTCGCTTAAATACATCCTAAACACACAACTAAATTGCCGCAGTGTTATTACAGCTGTTAGCGACGATTGTGAGCATACCCGTTTGTTTTGATTAAGAACAGTTAAAGCCATTTGATAAATTAGAGCACATTAAAAATACCGTCAGGCAGTATTAGAGTAGGTATTCTGTTGTTGTAAGGATATTCGTCTTTAAAGATCTAGGTTTGGAGTGTACAAATTCCGAACAAATACGAATAGAAAAATGCAGCATGTATGCCTTAATGTCTTAATTGTATAAAATGGGTTCCGTGATTGGGTCTGATATCTTAGACAATACCAGCAAACAAAGAGTATTTATCGCAAAGAACATCAACACTCGGTTTTCAACCTCACACTCATAAAGGACCGCGCATTAAATATACGTAAAAACGGTGTTGGTGAAATCCCTAATTTTTTTGTGGATTGTAGATCTAATCCTACAAATTAATGCCCATTAGCAAAACCCACATTTCAGAATTACCTTTGGATGGTCTTATGGTCTTACAGCGTTACAATATATTTTATCCACAATCACATTATAATTGGAGTTTTATCCACACTTATGAAACATTTTATTTATTTTTTATTAATATTAAGGTTAACATTTATATTAATAGTCATTTTCTTCTTTGTTTTATCATATTTTACTTCGTTTCCATTAATAACAAGCTTGTAGTTCTCATCGGTTTCAGAACGCATAGTGCTTGTCGAAGTTTTTGATAAATCTGTAGAAACAATGGATGTATCCTCTTGTAAGGAACAACTAGTACCAGTAGTACCTTGGATTTTCCTTGCGATATCAAGCTTATTGGATATAGAATCCTCGATATAACTCGATATAAGGTCGGCACCTTTATTAGCCAGTAAAGTTGTTGAAGTCCGCCTCATGCAATGGTCGCTATAAGTTTCTGCGTTTGCAAGATACCAAGATGAGGCAACTCTTGAAGGAACTTTCGACAGAGTGTCCAGCAGGTCGAACAAGTGTCAACAAGTGTCCAACAAAGATTCCAGCAGGTTGTGAAGTACATTTTTAATTAATATATAGTAAAAAGAATCTGTCGTTGGATAACTTCTTCGGACGTCTCCACAGTATTAATAGAGAATCCTTCTTCCATAATTGTGAATTTTCGTGAGACGCAGGTCTTGGTATCTGGTATAGAAACAAGCAGATATGCGCCCCTGTCTACTACATCATTGTAGTAGACAATGATGTAGTAGACAGGGACGATGGTAGACATCATCTACTACATCATTTTCAAATTCGTCAATTCACAGCAACGACAGGCACCAGACCCCCCGATTATTAGTGCAACTTAAAATATTTCAGTTTATTATCTACAATGTAAAAAATATTAAGAGATATTACCTTACTCATCAAATATTCTTTATCGCAAGTCCATGTCAAAAATTCTTACCCTCTCGACTCTTCAGATAGACACTGAGCTTACTATATTTTCCAATGTCTATGTTTTTATGGGCCTTTACAGCGGCCTTCAGCATCGAGTACTTCGACCACATGGATGAAATTGCATACTTCTTCAAATTTAAGAAATATGATAGCAGAACTTCCTCATTTTTAGAAAATTATGATCGTAAACTTTTAAACGGTTGGCATCTTTTTCTTTCTTTATCTTTTCCTTGCGCTTGTGTCCTAATTATTTTGTAGTTTTTAGTACAATTGATGATGATTTGAATTGATGAAATAAAACCATTTAGAGTTTTTTTTACTATTATTATCTATTTTTATTTTGTAGTTTTTAGCTTTTTTAAGTTCCACTGTCCACCTCCTGCCTCCATCATCAATCGTCACCAAGCATAATGTATGGGACTCGTTAAAAGCAACCAAATGAGTCCAGTAACCTTGACCAACCCCAAGTACCAAGACAAATCGATTCATAAATTCGAGAGTCCATCTTCTAAATTCGCCATTTTTTATTTTTTAAATTTTACTCAAAAATTGTATTGAGTGACCTTAAACACCTCAAAGTTTAAAGTTTGAGACAAATCGGTTCATAAATCGGATATTCCGGCATTTTGGATCCGTCATTTTGATTTTTTTAAGTTTGAGTCAATAATAATTGTATTTAGTGTTTAAGGTCACACCGCAAAGTTTCAAGTTTGAGACAAATCAGTTTGTAAATCGGGGAGGCCGCCATTTTGGATACGTCATTTTGATTTTTTATAAAAAAGAAAAATATTAAATTGTATTGTCACCGGAGCACGATACACCTATCAAATTTCAAGTCTCTATCTACATCTACCTTATTGGGAAGTAGTTGCAAAGGCTGTTGCAAGATTTGAAACAAAGATATAAACACACAAATATACGAAGTCAAGCTAAATAAAATAGTCATAAATCTTCCTCATTATGGAATCAAAACCGATAGAGTAAAGAACACAAACATCTACACAGTCAGAGCATAGTGGAAAAATCCGATACCTACATTATTTTGTTTTATATTAAGTACATACTTATTAATTATTATTATTATTATTTGCTTGCTCCAAGAACCCGGCCTCTTTATGACGGGCCCCTAGGCCCGGGCCTTACGGGCCTGGTGGGCAATCCGTTTTAAGAAATGTATCACACGATTAACTAATTCAAATATCGATAAATCTGAACCTTATAGTAATGAAAATAAGAATTATCATTTTCCACTCGTTATACAGAGGGGTCACCTAAAATTGCGGGGGGTGGGGCACTCAGTTTTTGTTACGCCACTGGTTAAAGAACTTTGAACTTGATATTTAAAAAATAATATTATTCCAAAGACCTTAGTTTATTTTAGTTCTTTGTTCTTTTGAGTTATTAGGTATTGTTTGTAACAGACATATATGAGAATGAAAATATGCCGCATCGTCAAAGGATGCGGCTACGCGTTGATGAGATTAAAGTCGGATCGCGCGGCTCATCATAGACATCGGGTTTCCCTTTGACGATGCGGCATTTTTTCATTCTCATATGTCTATTACAAACTATACTTGTCAGGCTTTTATTTTAATTAAATTATATACCTAATGTAATATGTAATAATTATATTTTCTATAAAAAATAAACATTCTGCTTTTAAATAATGTTCTTAATTATGGTCAATTGATTTATTTGCTGTATTTATATTGTGGTTTTGGATTGAGCAATTTCACCCCCCCCCCCCCCCCCAATCTTCTGATGGCTATAACTTTTTTCCTCGTTGCTGAATTTACCTCGAATTTCATTCCATTCAGGGTATGAAATTGATCAGTTACCTTTTATTTTTTAGTGCCTAAAAACTGCTCAGTAAAACGAAATCATCATTTCATTTATAAATTGGGATTTACCGTCAACAAGGAATTATTTTTATTGAGTTAATATAAAATAAACCCCCTAGCTTTTCAAGCTTATGGTGCCTTTAAGAGCTTTTCGTTTATGGTGCTTTTAAGAGCGTCGAGGTTATTCTTAAGAACTTTGACAGTGCTTTTAAGAGCATTTAGAGGGCCTTAAAGAGATTTAATCTCATAAGAGATTTTAGAGTGCTTTCCAAAAGCACCGAAAATATTTAAAAAGCACTCCAAAACTCTCTTAAACGCACTTTAAAGCACTCTAAAAGCTCTTTAAAGCATTTTGCTGCTTTTAAAAGAATGCTCTTAAAAGCATCCTAAGAAAATTTCAAAAGCTCTTAAAAGCACTCTAAAAGTTCTAAAAGCACCTCTAATGCTCTCAAAAGCACTCCAAAAGCTCTCAAATCTTGACCTTGACCGGTCATTGACATGAATATGCTCATTTCGTGTTACGTATAGAGCAATACAAAGTAAATTAACTGATATTTGTCAGTTAATTCATACGGTGAGCTCGTAAAGTTTGGAATAAATTCAATTAATCGTTATTGAAGGATTTTCACAGGAAATCCTCGGACACGTCAACTTTATTTTATAAAATGTCACTTTTTTCAGCCATCGATTTTTTTTTTGTTTTGTTCGTTTTTGAGCTATGACGTCATCGACAATTTTTTTAAATGACAACCCATATTTTTTTTCACGGATTTCGATAGAGCACATTTTTCTGAGTGCGAATTAGTCAAAAACATAGTACCTTTAACGTTAAAGTGTTCGAGATATTCGGTTGCAAAGTTTTAAGAATGAATTATACAAGCGATGACCAAATGCTAATCATTTATCAAGAAAGCGCAGGAAAAACAACAGTTTTGACAGTTGTCACAATTTTGAAGTTTTTCCTCGCAAGTTTGTGTTTTAATCAGTTGAATAATATCATTAAGTAAGTTGATTAATCATTATTCCATCATAATTCATTTTATTTAAAAATGGTCCGTCGTTTGAGTGAAAGGGAAAGAATCGAAATTTTGATGATGATCGGTTACGGGGACAGAGCTCGCACACAAGTAGAAGTTTGCCGTTTATTTAACAACAAATATCCAAACAGAGAACCAATTACATAGTCCACCGTTAGCAAAATAGAACAAAAGTTTTTAGAAGTGGGTCATACGAGAGATCGCCCTAGAACGGGTCGTCCACCAGTGCAACAAGATGTTAAATTGAATGTTCTACTAGAGCTTCAAGAAAATCCCCATTTACCCACCCGACAAGTGGCGGCAAACAACGGAATAGTTCAAAGCTCCGTCTTGAAATATTTGAAATTGAACAAATGGCATCCGTATAAAGTGGTTTTGGTCCAAGAGTTAAACGAAGATGATCCTGACCGTAGGTTACAGTTTTGCCAAACCATGTTGCAACGCCTGATTGATGACGACGGATTTTTACGCAATATTGTTTTTTCTGATGAGGCTACCTTTTATCTCGACGGCACAGTTAACCGGCAAAACTGTAGATATTGGTCTCCTGAAAATCCACACTGGGAAATGGAAACTCGTAGTCAGTTTCCACAAAAAGTTAACGTTTGGGCTGGTATTGTAGGTAATCGTATTTTGGGCCCATTTTTCTTTGAAGGCGTATTAACAGGTGAAATATATTTAGAATTTTTAAGAGACGACTTAGTCCCTGCACTTGCGGTACTTTACCCAAAATGACGTAGATCCAGATCTGCCCCATCACACGATATGGTACCAACAAGACGGTGCACCACCCCATTTTGCAGTGATCGTTCGCGATTATTTAAACCATGTATTTCCTAACCATTGGATTGGTCGCAGGGGAACTATCGAATGGCCCCCTAGATCTCCAGATCTCACTCCCCTAGACTACTTTTTATGGGGCTATTTAAAGAGCAAAGTCTATTTCAATAGACCAAATACCATCGAAGAATTAAAGGACAGAATTCGCAATGAAATTCGAACCATTCAACCCGATACTGTTGGTAAGGTTCTGCAGGAGTTTCAGTGGCGGATGGGATATTGCCAGGAAGTGAATGGAGGTCACTTTGAAAATTTACTCTGATTTTATTTTTTACTTTAATTATTTATCATTTATTTGTTAAAATATTTTTTTATTTGTTTAAATTGTTGTTAAAAAATTAAACAGATTACTCCCAAATCTTTCAAAATGTTCGATAAGCTACCAAAATAAATAATATTACTCCTTAATCTTTTAAAATGTAATAAGCTATAAGCTATTAGAATCAATAAGCTATTAAAAATCTTGACCCGCCCGATAGCTTATGCATGGTGCTATGGTACATTTTATAAACTTTGCAACCGAATATCTCGAAAACTTTAATATTAAAGGTACTATGTTTTTGACATATTCGCACTCAGAAAAATGTGCTCTATCGAAATCCGTGAAAAAAAATATGGGTTGTCATTTAAAAAAATTGTCGATGACGTCATAGCTCAAAAACGAACAAAACAAAAAAAAAATCGATGGCTGAAAAAAGTGACATTTTATAAAATAAGGTTGAGGTGTCCGAGGATTTCCTGTGAAAATCCTTCAATAACGATTAATTGAATTTATTCCAAACTTTACGAGCTCACTGTATATAAATAAATTAATTTAGTTGATAAAAAAGGCAAACAACCATAAGTACTGTTAGGAACTTCAGGTCGTTCTTGTATTAAGCATTTTTACTTCAATTTGACTGTTTTTATGCGTGAGATATTTGACTGCATTTGGACTTACTATGACAACTTCTATGTGAAATATGGACATTAAAAGACAATACTTGCGCTACTTTAAGAGTAAACAATCTGAAACTCAGTTAATTTATGTCAAAATAACTAATTAAAGGAGAAATTTGTAATTTTTAAGTTTCGTTTTTCTAAAGCGTTTTCCAATTCAATTATACAATTTGAGGTTTTGGCTGTCAACATATTCGCTAAACCGCTTTCGCTTGTCTGAAGGAGGAGAGGTAATTTTCGAAAATCGTCTCTGTTGCTGTGGAAACCAAATAAATACAAAGCTTCTGATCGGCTTGTAATATACCTATGTAAGTGTGGATATCCAGTGCGACAATTTATTTGGAAAATAATATCCCATTTTGAAAGATCGAAACGAGTTACTTGAAATGTATACAACTCGTTCCACTCTTCCAAAATGGGATATTATTTTCAAAATAAATTGCTTCTTTAGGAACACTAGGTATTTTTTACGATAATATCTAACAGACCTAAGATCTAACAGTGATGTGTTCAGTTTTCATGCCCTAGTAAACAAAATTTGGGGTTAATCAATTTCACCCCGTATGAGGTAAGTGGAGAGTTACCATTATGTGTAATGATTGTGAATAAACCATATTCACTAATTGTAATCAATTTTCCATAGAAGTATACTGTCTTAACTTTTAGAGATAATAATTATTTTGTGTGTTGGATTGTGAACCAAAAATAGAATTTTTGAAACAATTGCGTTAGCTATCCTATGAAGATTTTGAGGCATCCAAGTATGATTTATACATATAGCATATATCTATTATAAGAATATTTTTAATTAAAACTCTTAGGAAATTAAGTTTGTTGTTAAAACATAACTGATGCAGTGGATCTAGCAATTACTGCCACTTTCTTTTGTATATTTATCCGCGCTCTGTTTGTTAATTGTTTCACCCGACTTGGAGTAATTAAATACTATTCGCTCTTGCATTAATTAACTTAACTATAAACATAGACCATAATAACCTACGCAAATGGCTAATTCTCATATAGTGTCTCAAAGATAAAATATTTCTGTTAATACTCTTACCAGTCAGTGGTTATCATTGCAGCGCTGTGAACAGTCAGATGCATGGTTCAGGTCTTCAATTAACGATCAGGTGTAATGTGTCGCTTCCTCTCACCTGCTATCTAAATCAGCCGTCACGTGTTTATTACCTGCTGAAAATGCACATTTATTAAGGCGGCGATTTCTGCCATCCGGTTTTTTTGACGTTAGCATCATATAAAAATCCGTATAGTTAGGAATTAGTGACCAGCGACTTCGTAAGCGCGAATTTATCATAGCCCTCTCGATCGTGGAGTTCGCTCGCGCGTTCGAGGACCGCGCGACAGGCAGCCTTTGTGATATTAAGTCGCGGAAGGGGAAAGCGGTGGAAGGCGCCTTTCGGTTCGGCGGCGTGCACGGTACTCTATACTCCTAATTTAGTTTATTTATTTATCGCTCGAAGATTATTCCTCGAAGCAAGCTCAAATACTTGGGGGGGTTTGGGTTAATAATTACTTATTTATTAATTGGATGTATACTTCGCCGTTTGAATCAGATTTTGTTCAAAATTTCATGGATTTTAATTTTTTTGTGCGAAATCCTAATTCTTTTCTAAAATAAAAGTAGCCTAAGCTGAGCCTTATAACATCAGCCATCTGCCAGCGAAAGTCCCGTCAAAATCAGTCCAGCCGTTTCGGAGATCGAATTTTGTTAACAATTTCAGGAATTTAATTTTTTTACGAGGAACCCTATATATTTTTCTAAAATAGAAGAAGCGTAAGTTACTCCTTATAACATCAGCTATCTGCTAGTGAAATTCCCGTAAAAATCGATGGAGCCGTACACACATACAGACAGACAGAGAGGGTTTCGCCTGCAAAATTGCCACAAACAAAATACTGATGAATTTTCAAAATGGTTCAAATTTGGACACAGGGAGGCAGCGCCATCTGCCGTAGAGTGTCCAAAGTTAAACGCATTTTAATTTCTAAACTGTCATCGAGGGTGTAAGATTTGCAACAAATGATAAAGCCTTACAACTTTTCATTGGTAATACATGTATGTATGTATGTATATAGGTCGGAGTGTACTGGTTCACCTCCACTGTATCACTTAGGCCCCTTGTACTCTCCTCCTTTTTTTACTTAGAGTTCTTTTCTTCAAACCACCCTATTTATTACGGGTGACTTGGTGGCAAAGTCTCTTACAATTTATGTATGATAGCATGGTTCTGAGTTACTCTGTCCTCGTTACCATTTATCGGGGACACAGGCGCACAGCAGATCTGGTGTGTTCCCAGGTCTCAGGTGGGCTGTCATAGCCCGTCCCCAAGCCTGCCTGGTCACCCATCCAAGAGCCAGCCGGCGGCGTCCGCCTTACTTATCTCGGAAGATCGAAATCTTACCGGCCAGGTCTCGCGGCTAGGTATACATTGGTCCCCGCCATTTGTAATACATTTAGTTCCTTTAAATTTCTCAATTTAATAATTAAATAAATAAATAATTTAAATAAAAAAATAATTTAATGGTGAGGTCATCTAGTTTATGTCTGCTTGAAGTGACCATCATAAAATATTGTCACCCCTTTCAATTTGATAGAACCTTTCATATTCTATTAGTTTCGCCTAAGTACTTGATATATTATCTTAAACTTTTATCTTTGCAATAATCATTTTCGGCAGAAACCGAAATGGCATAATCATTGTTAATTTAATTTAACTTCGATAATATCGGCTTAAATTTGCCGTGCATGATTGTCTAATCTGTTTTCTAGACAGATGAGTTCTCTTTTTGATTATTGTCATTACATGACTTTCACTGCGCAAGAAATAAGTATCTAATGAAGATACAGATTCTTTAATTTATAATGTCTATAATTGTACGCGATTCGAATTAATAAGCTGTTAACCTACTCTACAATCATTGGAATGAGCGAAGGTAATAAATTTTGCTATAATTTTATATTTATGTATGTCGAAATAATCCAGAAATGTGTATAGAAACGTCCATTCCATTACGTTACTCCTTTTCTCATTATTTATTTATTGAGTAACAAATAACAAATAGTCCAAGTTCCCAAAGCATAGTCGTTCATCACAGCGCCTAAACTAAAAATAACAATAACGATAAGGTACCTGCCAAAAATATTTTCGGTCTTTTGTCACATTTTTTCGCGTGTTATAATGAAATTCTCAAAAACAAAAAAGTTTTCCGATTGGTGAAAATTTGCTTGCGTAATTTCTGAACTGCCAAAGTTATTGATATTTTAATCATAATTCAAATAAAAATATCAACTATTTTATACCTCGAAAGAAGCGCCAAAACGTGTGTTTTATAATTTAAAATCATGTTGATAGCTCAACTAGGTACGGGGATATTGAGGTGAATATATAAAAAAATCCGACTCAATTTTATCCATTATTTATTCAATTACACACCTACAATTTTGACTGCACTGGCGCGGTAATGTTGAAAATTTAGAGGCACAAGCATCTACTGCAATTATTGGTCAGTCCAATAATGTTATTGGTCAGTCAATTTAGAAAATTTTCACAAGGTACACAGATTTACTCTAAGAAATGAAGTGGATATATGGTATCCACATTGGTCATTCGATTCTTATGTTTAATAACAGACACTGATATTAATTTGTGCTTGTGCTACATCTCAGCTTGAATCGTGAGATTAATTCTTGTTTTCATTACCTGTTCCAAATAGTTGTTTAGTTACTTGTATTTAACTTAAGAGACCTGGCAACGTTGCGTATGTTTTGAAGTAGCTCTGTCGTTATATTTATGTGCCGTCAAACTGTAGTTATTTGTGAGAAGTGTGACATTTATGCCACCTAATTTAAAAAGTTTTTGCATGAACGTAGAAAAATATTGTATGCAACTCGTACAAAAAGTGTTTATTGCACTCGACGTGTTGTCCAACAATTTCAACAATTTGACGTCGCGTGTAATAAACATTTACTTTTGGCACTTATTGCATAAATAACTATTCATGTCAATTAGTTGATTCCTATTTTAAACTTAGTAAAAAGCATTTAATTATATGGAGTTAAAATTGAGTTAAACATAATTTTTTACTTTTTAGGTCGGTTTCCCTTTAAAGTTTAAAGCGTGTTTTTTAGTTTTCTTAAACTATAATTAATTTTTTTATAATAATAATTTATAATAATGTTTCAGAACTGCTATATCTATCCATAAAATTGGTCGGCCAGACAAGTTTTGTTAAATAACACTTGATAGAATTTTTAAATAATTAATTTTCACTATGAAATTACCACACAACATCTTCCAATCTTTCCAGACCTTCCCTATTCATAGCCAGTTACAGTTTGTCGGCAGTTACTTGCAGCTTGCATTATTATTGATAGATGTAGGTAGTCTAGACTGCACAAATACACGCTATTTGTAGCATGGTAGATTGACTTCAGGAAATAAAATATAGATATTCTCCTCTTTTTCACTGGTAGGTATATTGTTGGCAAACATAGTGGTCTATGGGACTAGTTTTAGTGGTCTAAATTGGTATCTGAAATATTTTTTTTTATATTTCTTATTGGAAACCCCTTTAGCTTTAGCCAGGATGGGGATGGGGAAGCTAAGAGAAGTCACGTAAACTTAGTGTACTCCAATTCCATATGCAAATAAGCTGCCAGTTTCGGTATAAAAAAAGCGAAAATACTGAAAATTATTTCAATTACTTTTTCAACGAGTCTATTCTCGCATATCAGACAAGCTTATTTGTCCATTGTTTTCTTAAAAGTAAATAAATAAACTCCCAAGAATTTAAACTTCCAGATAAAAATATTAACCCCATAGATAACTATAACCCATAACTGCATAGATAACTTTACTTACCTAATTACATCGAACACACAATCAATCTCAAATGTAAATTCATGTAGTTGCACGTCGCAAGGTAAATACAAATACAAGTTGCAAACAAACTGTCATCAAGTCAAAACACTGCACTGCACGTTGAAAATCATATGTCAATTAAATTGAATCTGTCATCGCAAAAACAACTTAAGTAAAAAATTAAAATTTTTCAGGAGACGATAAAAACTGAATAAAATAGAAACTACTTAAATCCAGTCAATTACTTTTTAAAGTATGAAACATACATGCATTTCACTAACTTGTTTTCCACTAAATTTCGATGATGTCGATAATTATCGTACAGTCACCAAAAAAAATCGTTTTTTTCTGCTTTTGGTTTGGTTTTTGCAAGGAACAAATTAATTTTTGTCCAAAAGTGAACGTTGCAACTTCACCGTCTCTATTATAAAGGATATTCTATTGACTTACATGGCTTTTACACTGAACATGTAACTATCTTTGAACAACTCGATGCCATCAAAAACTCATTTCGGTAATTTTTTGACTTAAGTTGTTTTTGCGATGACAGATTCAATTATAAGAAACAGCAGTAGATAATATTATAATGCGCTGAGGAGAACAGCTCCCTAGACATGACGTTATAAAAAGGGCTCTAAAAACTTTATTTTTGAAACGCGACCATGTATCATGCGAGGGCATATGTTGGTATTGCTTCAATTCAGTCAAACACGATATAAAAATTGAAATCCATATCTTTAAAAAAAGTTAGGCACTGAAGTCGGAACTTTCTCAATTCTGCCGTGTTCCGCTCAGAAAAAAATACAAAAAATACAAAATACAAAAAATAAAAAATTGAAGGTGCTTTCTATATTAAAAATTATATACTTGTTCCACATCCAATAGAAAAATTAATAACCTACGTTACTTGGCTATGAAGAAAAAATACATCAGTTTGAGGAGGAGGCCCGTACGAAAAGAGATATTATCAAGATTCAATTGCTAATTTTTTTTCAGTACCATCCAAAATTGTCGTAAAAAGAGATTCTGATACACTGAACATTTCTGAACAATATGGTGATGATCTCATATCTTCCTCCTTAAATATGAGAGTTTCAGAGCTTTATCCGCTTCACTATAAGAGTAAAATGCAATGAACTGGAACTGGACCACATTACATAAACAAGATTGATCGGAAAATTGGATGTTCAGCGCGGAATTTTCATGTCAAACAACCGTACTACTATCTAGTGTAGTTTACTAAATGCTAAGGGTGTAACAGGCGCGTGCGACGCCAGTTGCAGAGGCTCGGAGTTGGGGGTTAGATTATAGTACTAGATTAATCAATATAGATGATGACACACGTAGCACGGTTACCGCAAGTGAAATTGTTATACCGACCAGAAACCAGCTGTTGGTTTACGTCTAACATGAATCACTTTCCTTAATTGATTAATCCACTTGGGTTCAGACAGCAGCAGACTCGGGGTCAGTTCGGTTATAAATTAAAAGTATCCAGCCTGATAAGTGCTTATTACATATTAAAGGCAGCCTCAGTGAGGGATTTATACAGTCACATTTCTTAATTGTTTCTGATGTATTCTAATATAATTATAATATAGGTATTCGTATAAACAAAATAAATTAATATTTGACAATTTTTCCTAATAAACAGTTTCCAGATCGTTTTTTTGAAGTGATTCACCTAAAAAATGTCGAGTTGTAACTTTTGAACCGATGGATGTATCTTTGGAAGGTTTTTTTGTCAGAAAGAGTTCATTCAGCAGCGAGAGTGCATAATTGCATTCATTTGAGATTATTGATATTGATTTTACAGGGTGATTTGTAAAGTTATGATTTTTCTATCAATTTTTTTGATGTACATGAGGTAAACGAGTCACCCTATATATTTCATTGTAAGATATAGCCTCATATCTTAGTTATGAATAATTTTTTGAATTTTGGTCATCTCAATGTCCTTTGAGGATATTGTGTAATTTTTTCCCACTTCGTCTATTTGCGTCAAAAAATAAAAGATTGCTTTGGAATTGACAGATGTCAATTGAATTGTTTGTAACAATGCCGCGTCTACAAGGTGCATTTCTTAAAAGAATAATTGGAATGGTTTCGGCTGGTGTTTCATCGAGAGAAATAGCTCTACACTTTAATATTTCATACAGAATGGTCAATCGCGATTGGAAACTATACCAAAACAATAACTCCCCGCAATACACACACTGAGGTGGACGCTAAAGGGTAACACATACAGCAGAAGATCGTTTTCTAAGAAGAACCGCTCTGCAGAACAGAATAACTAATGCTACCCTACTGAAACGATCATTCCAAGTGGCCACGGGTAACATAATTTCAACATCAACAATAAGAAAACGATTGCATGAAGGTGGACTTCGCTCCAGACGACCAGCTAGGCATCCAAAGTGGACTCATGAGCATAAAAGACGGTCTGGAATTTGCCTTGAATCATCAAAACTGGAATGCAAATGACTGGGCCCAATGTTTGTTTACAGACGAATCACGGTTTTTTGAAAGTTCGGATACCAACCGCCTGCGTGTATGGCGAAAAGTGAATGGACGTTACGAAGAAGATTGTACGGTAGGCGTTACACCTTTCGGTGGTCGCTCAATTACAGTTTGGGGTGGGATATAAATAGACCATCGCACTGGACTTTTACTTTTTGTCCATGAGACAATAACAACTTTACGATACTTGGAAAGAATTCTGGAGCCAATAGTTCTTCCTCTGTCTCATCAGATGGGTGAACGGTTTGTCTATATGGACGATAACGCCAGACCACATCGAGCCAACATAGTGAACGAATTTTTTCAACAATACCACGAGAATAGAATGACCGGCACTTACGCCGGACCTTAACCGCATCGAAAACGTGTGGAATGCGCTCCAAAGAAGAATGTTGTCGCGAAATGGAACTACATGGTATTGAAGCGCTGGGAAATGCACCTCAAAAATAACGTCATCAGCAGTATGCCTCAAAGATGTCAAAGGAGGTGATAAGGAGTAGAGGTGGGTGGCCCCACCCATTATTAATTAATATTTAAAATATTAAATACATTCTTTCTTGCTATTGCGTTAAAAATTTATAATAAACTTCCTTTTTGACATTTTGCGTATATTTGTAGTAAAAAATCATATCTTTTGACACAAATGAGTTATGACCAAAATTCAAAAAATTATGCATAACTAAGATATGAGGCTATATGATGACCTTTCAATGAAATATACAGGGTGACTCGTTTACCTCGTGTACATCAAAAAAATTGATAGAAAAATCATAGCTTTACGAATCACCCTGTAAAATCAATATCAATAATCGCAAATGAATGCAATTAGGCACACTCGATGCTGAAGGAACACTCTTTCTGACAAAAACTTTCAAAGATACATTAATCCGTTCAAAAGTTACAAGTCATCAAAGTGGACCAATTTTTTAGGTGAACCACGTCAAAAAAGGATCTGTGTAGCTGGTCAGATGTGGGTAATTTATTGTCTGTAGATTTATATTAACAGTGATAAATCGCTGGTTTATACTTTTTTGCACGACTTTACAGACGTTAAAAGTGACTTTTCCGATGGGCTCCCGTTCTGAATATAGTCCTTAGGTCCCTACTGACACGACAGAAAAGAGAAATCACTTAACCCCTTGTGCATAATTCTTACAGCAATACGCCGGACTATTGAGACAGGTCAAAGTTTTGTCGCTTCGCTTTCAGATTTATAACCCAACTTATTAAATTGTTCTATTTATAATAGACCGGGAGTTGATAACAGTTTATTTCTCAGATATCATACTGCATGTCCTTGGCATTAAAATGCATGTCCTTTTATCAAAAGAAAGTTAAACCAAATTGGAAGCCTTTAAACTAGACATTCATGCGACTTGCAGGGTTCTAACGGTCAACTTGCAATAAAATAATAATTTTCCGCGTTGGCCATCCAGAAGTGCCAATCTCAATCCAATTGAAAACGTTTGGGGACGATTGGTCAAGGAAATTCATATCAGAAATGTTCGCCCGCAAAACAGGGAAGAACTTTTGGCCGTTGAGAACGCATGGGAAAATATGGATGCAGATTACTGTCGAACGTTGCCTCATTCTACGCCAAGACGAAACGGTTGGAAGCATGTTTCTATCTTTAAAATAAAGTGTTAATTGATTTAATTTGTTTATTTATTTTACGTTTTAGCTATATTTTAAAAATAAGAATTACCCCATGTTCCGGCTTTATTCGAATATTTTTCCCTGTACTGTCAAAAATCACAATTACATGATACAAAATATTTATAAGACTCGTTTACCTTAACTGCTCGCAAGTGTAATGCTTATGTACGTAATTGCTAGCGATATTTTAAATTTTAAAATCTTACAAGTCATATATGAATTTAGTTCTTCACATGTTTGCCAGAGCGATGATAGCCTAGTGGGAAAGCGTACGCTCCATGTACTGTAGGTTACGAGTTCGAATACCACAGCTCCTGCTATTATTTTTTCTTAATCGTTTCAGATAGATGACACAATAATTATATTTACTTTGCCCTGAAACACAATTAGGCCAGTCAAACTAACTAACTAACGGCTAGTTCTGATTTTTTGATATGTTGTTAGGACCACTAAAAGTGGTGTAAATTTAAGTTTGCAGCTTCGAAAGACCTGTGATAACCTCTTAGCACTGGAAAAAAGCCGAAATTAATTTTTTGCAGTTTCTTCACTATATCTTATAATTTGCTACAATTGGAGACCAGGACGCCGTTCTGTGCTTAAATTAAATTAATTAGATTCGCTATATCTTCCCCTATGACTTTACCCGTAAAAGTTCCCCGATATCGGGGACAAAAGTTGACCAAAACTAAAAATTTCACTTTTTTGGAAAAAATGCCAATTTTTGGAGGCTGTATCTTGGTAAATATTATACCTATAGAGCTGGCTCTGGTCTCAAATTGTAGCAAATTTACTCTACTTTCAGTTGTAGTTGGTCCTAACAACATATTCAAAAATCAGAACTAGCCGTTGGTTTGCGATTTTAATGTACTATAATAATAATGACTGGCCTATATTACTTTTGTCACGGGATCGCCCTACTAGCTAGATAAAAATATACGTATACATGGCATCGCAGGGTGGAACATATGGTAGGTATCAAAAAGTCTCCTTTGAAAAGCGTTAAATTAGGGTGGTGCTACTGTAGCAGGAGGGAAAATTTTCACAGTAGTTTTTATAGGATATATTTACTAAATTATTTCGGACTACGTAAACAGTTGAGGTTTTGTATACTGCAGTTTCATTAACTATTCCAGTCACCAAAAATAAACTGCTGTTCAAAATTATCGCACCACGTTAATATTTGTTAAAATTTGAGGTCTCATAACTTTTTTACTTTTAGTCCAATTTTGATATTTTTTTTAGAATACTGTAGATAAAACGGCTAATTTCAACTTGCATATCCAGTCTTTTGTTAACTGAGGACGGTTTAGGTATTATACAGGGCTAACTAATAGGTTGTTATATAACCCTAATTTTAAAACACTCGGTGGAATAATTTCGTAACCAAATTCTTTAAATATACCAATTTTTGTTAAGAAGCATTCCTTTCCTACATTTTGTTTTTTGGTCCATGTCTTTAGATACATTGGTTCATTTTTAAGAGCAAAATGAATTTGTCACCAACCACCACCTGTTTACTGTTAATTTACTCTGCTGTTACAAGTGATATGTAAAACGTAGGCGGCGTATGGCAACCAAAAAACAATGATTGGGTGTATGCAATCTCATTTTGACACATTTTTAAAAACAATACGGTGTTGAGGAATATTCAGCAATTTAAAATAATGAATCGTGTGAGACATTTGACAGCATTGGAATGTGTAAGAGCGCAAACTTTGGTTGAAGAGGGTAGAAGTATGCGATATGTCTCTCGAATTCTGGGTGTTAACCATTCGACAATAAGTCGAATGTTAGAACGTCACAGGGCAACTGGTTCTCACTCCAGGAGACATGGGCAGGGTAGAAAAAGGGCGTCGAATGTTAGGGATAACCATTTTCTCCGCCAAAATGCTTGAAGAAATCGGACAGTAACAAGTTCGCAATTGAAGAGTGAACTTGAGTTGGTTAGAAATGTTCAAGTTTTTGCTCTTACTGTAAGGAGAAGACTACGGGAGGCAGGTTTGATCAGTAGAAGGCCAATAAAGGCACCAGAACTTACCAGGGCTCAGAAGGTAGCTCGCGTACGATTTGCACGAGCACATGAAAATTGGACTATCGATGACTGGAGGAAAGTCCTATTCTCCGATGAAACAAGAATAAGCCTAAAATCTTGTGATGGGCGGCAACGTGTGTACAGAAGACAAGGGAAAAGGGAAGCTGCCTTCAATTTCGTTCTAAACGAACCCTTTGGTCGTGGCTCCAAAATGTTTTGGGCGGGTATTTCTTTCGATGGCCGTACGGAGTTAGTCCCTATTCGTGCAAGGGCAATGAATGCGGAATACTACGTAGAGAACATTCTCCAGGAGCATGTAATGCCCTGTGCTCCGTTTATTGGTCCTGATTTCATATTCATGCAAGATAATGCAAGACCACATGTAGCAAGAATTTGTGTTGAGTACTTGAATGAAGTCCATATTGATGTTATGAACTGGCCAGCACGAAGCCCGGATTTAAATCCCATCGAACACCTATGGGACATCATTAAGAGAGCAGTGAGACGACGTCTACCAGCCCCACAGAACTTTCAACAGCTGGAACAGGTTACTCTTCATGAGTGGGATAATATTCCTCAACCCGTCATTCAAAACCTCATTAGAAGTATGCCACGGCGGATTCAGGCTGTAATCCGAGCTAGAGGTGGCAACACATCCTACTAGGGATCAGCTCACATAATTTTATTTCTTTGTTTTCCTTTGTTTTCTGGTTAATTAAAAAATGTTTCTTCTCACCCTGAAAGTTTTTCCAATTGATTTCTGTATGGTGCGATAATTTTGAACCAATGCATCTAAAGACATGGATCAAAAAACAAAATGTAGGAAAGGAATGGTTCTTAACAAAAATTGGTATTTTTAAAGAATTTGGTTACGAAATTATTCCACCGAGTGTTTTAAAATTAGGGTTATATAAAAACCTTTTAGTTAGCCCTGTGAGGGAACAGTTGGGATATGAAAGTAAAAGAAAAATATAATACCTAAACCGTCCTCAGTTAACAAAAGACTGGATATGCAAGTTGAAATTAGTCGTTTTATTTACAGTATTCTAAAAAAATTATCAAAATTGGACTAAAAGTAAAAAAGTTATGAGACCTCAAATATTAACGTAGTGCGATAATTTTGAACAGCAGTTTATTAAATTTATCAACTCTCACTCCGTCAACAACTGCTACATTCATTTCATATCCCAACTGTTCCCTCATATGAGAGTTTCCTGCTTACGTCTACCCTCCATAATGGAACAGTGTGTTTTACAAGAACCATCTCATTGCGCATGTCCGCGGCCAAGTGCTGCCCTGTCGAATGTCGACCGACAAACGTCAACTTTGTACAACAACGCGCACAAGTAACTTCTGAATCTTTTTCTCTTAAATTTTTAAGATAACGTGTCTGTTACATAAGGTTCTGTTTTAAAAAAATTAACGTAATTAATTTAAAAAAATACATACTACTTGAAATGTGCATTACGAATCAGCATATATACTGAGCGATGGGAGAAGCGATGGAACCCACCTATGTTTCTCATAATTAATTTAAATCTTTCTTCCCACGATTCTATCTAGATAATATCTATGATGGCGAGGGAGTGACACTGATTTGGCAAAGGGAAATTCAAAAGAAAACATAAATAAAAATATCTAATCTAAAAAAGTCTAATCACTATTATAAACTATCCAACGTACTTACAACGCCCCTTCCTTTCCAAGGAATGTGAGTCGAGTCTACATCTGAACATTATTAAATGTTCATTACAATCATTACCCACCTACTTGATTTTCATTTGAATATAAAATACTATCTTATAAGCTGTTTATGCTGGCATGGCCGTTAAAACTTATATAATTTATTTTATATACCTACTTACTCACGGTAGGCGTTACTTACTTTACAATAATTTCTAATGCAAGTTGACAGGTGCGAGCTGAATGTTAGATTTTAATTTATTGAACATTTAGTTACGGGTTAAACATAATAATATTATTTATACATTCCGGAAATTATATTCACGATGAAAAACGCTGAAGCATGCGTGGCTAGTTGGGATAAGACAAGAATAAATATTTTGAGTAAACAGGACTCAAGTTTTTATATTTATATTATTAAAAAGTAAAATATTATTAAAAAGTTCGTAGATGTATTTAGCACCCAGCGTAATTTCATTGGTGAGATAAAATCAATCGGACTTCGAGTACCAAATCTGTGTACGGAATGTAAATCGGTGCCAAACACGCATACAGAATGTAACAATTTATAGAGTATGCGCGCGCGTTATGCACATATGGCGTTACTGGTCTATTTTGAATTTTGCGTTTGTCGGTTTTCTTCCATCGCCATGGATGATGCAACAAATTTACCATCGCACTAAAAGTACTTTGAAATACGACCGGGAAAATATAGGGCAAATTTATTAAATGAGAGTGATGCAAAACAGTGGATGGAAGAATACGTTTCTTTAACAAATATCAATTGGAGGATATTTAAGGCTAAAATAACACGCCACATTAATCCCGGGATTTCGGGATTATAATTTTTCAATCTTGGCATCCCGGGGATCCGGGGATTTACAAAAAAATTACTTACGTTAGAATTTGTTCTATTAATTAAGTAAAAACCTATTATATTTTCTTAACAAAGCTTTATTTCAAAAAACAACATTAATATAAAACTAAAAAACTAAAGCATACTATTTTCATTTAATTTAAATAACCAAAAAAACACAAACCAAAAAAACACAAACATAAACATGAGTGCATTATAACATAGCATAACATAACATAGCATTATAACGTGGTAAAATATAACATAAAAAAACGATCCTTGCAGTAGGAAAAAAGGAGGATTTAAACTTGTTTTTTGAAAAAATTTCTTAAAAAAACAAACTGATCATGAGTGAGTGTTATCACTAAAACTAGACCTTGTTTTACTGCACAATATTCCAGCGATTGAAAAGGTAGAAATAGTCATCAGCATGTCATAGGCTAACTGCAAATGGAAACCTCGGTCAGTTACATTTTCGAAGAATTCCATCTCCCTGAGTAATATTTCGTTCAGGGTTGTCTATAAGCGCAGATTGTACTATTATGAAACAGTTGTGTACGATATGAATTAATGAAAAAATGCAATGATAAATACCGAAAATCCCGGGATTAAATAAAAGACAATCCCGGGATTTCGATATCCAAAAAATTTCTGGGATTCCGGGACATTGATTGCCCTAATAGCAGCTAGTGATAAAAATAACATAAGAATACTTAATGTCTTATGTTATTTTTTCTAAATCAGACTGCAAATTTTTACTCGAAAACTTTTTATAAAGAAAAATATGCGAAAAATGCAAGTCATTAAACCGTGACATAATATCTGTTCAATATTTTTTACGAAATGGGCTGCTATGAAAATCTGGGGATATTATGGTTACAAAAAAATCTGGTTTGGAGTTATTACATAGGCGAGGCAAATTAACACAAAAGTGATACTTTACTCTAAAGTAGAGTAAAGTTTGTGGTGTCGCCAAGGAAAGAGATTAATTTATTATACACAATAGAAAATTATTCTATGAAAATTTGATCAAAATTGTATTCGTAAATGTAGGCGAGGCTGCTACACCATATCTATATACATTCTATAAACTGTTACATTCCGTATGTGCGTTTGGCACCGATTTACATTCCGTAGACAGATTTCGCACTCGAACTCTGATTAGTTTTAAATTCGAATTTGACCAATGAAATTGCGCCGAGTGCTAAATACATGTACGGAATGTATAAATGCACCCGGTATAGTGAGGAAAAAGTTAACAAATTGATTTAATCTGGAAGCTAAAATAAAATTTTATTCAAGCAACATAACTATACCACTGCCAACCTATTTTTAAGAAACTAGTTAGGCTATTATTTATAGTCTAACCAGACATCTTGAACTAATGTATACCTTATAAATTAATTTGCCTCGCTCTTATAAATTAATATGCATCCCCTACATTATAATAATAATTATTGTCGTTGATGTAATATCGCTTTCTGTATACATTTCAATTTAATTATACTAATTGAAATTGATATAACCGAGATAAGTACAATAATAGTGTCTTACAACTCTCGGTCTTTCGAGATAGTGTTTACTCTACCCTACATCCTGCATTATCCTTTCATTAAATCTCTAACCACACTCTAATGGGTTTCCTCAAAGCTAATGAAAACCATTCTGTTTAATGGCTATCAATGTCACTAAGTATTTAAGGGGCAAATAAATAATTTATCCATTTTAACATAGATATTCATTCTCGTTGAAATAAAGATCTATTTACAAAATTCATTGCTCTGGGGCACAGCCATTATCCTATTACCGAAATTAAATGTAACTCCTATTTAAAATGATGATGTACGGTTATCAGTGTATCGTTATATAATATCAATATAAGCCCGCATAACAGAATGCGAAGGTTGCGGGCAGCTCATTTCAACCGAAATAACATCTGGGAATAACATAAAAACCGCACATAAAATGTAAACGGAAAAAATATGCCAAATAAGACTACGCAAGCAGCACAAGGTCAAGAGTGTCTTGAGCGGGATTGTTATAAGAATTTGCACACAAAGGCAGCCATGGGACGTCGGATTTTTTGTCAATGCATTACTTACCTATATGATCCAATACTTTGTGCAAAAAAAATTATGTTATATGTAATTCTTATTAATTGTTGTGTACCATATAAGTTTACAAAATATATTATATCAGTTGTGTCACGGGTATGACGTGCCGCTTCTGCATTCCCCTTCCTCGCAGACCACCCGTGGAAGACCAGGACACCAGCGCATACACATTGCGCCAGGTTCTCGCTGGGAACAGTTAGTGTTTGTACGGAGTGGACCAGAAACGTGAACCCAGATTAAATAAAATTGTATTAATATGCCAGTAGATGCTTGCATAACAAAGCGTGGAAGTGGATTGTCATTTTTCCGGTGCCAAAAGATGAAGCCAAGTGAAATACATTTGTTTTAATTATTATATTTTACGATAAAATCAATTAATATTACTCCTTTGTTTTTTTAGAATATGCTATAATTAACAGAAGATAATTTGATTTTTTTAAAGGTTTATTTAGATATTTCGCCAATAATTTTAGTTGACTAATTTAAATATTTATATTGAGATCTGTATACTCGCGTATACATACGGTTTTATTTAGCTTGACTTATATTTTTTGTTTGTTTATAAATGTTTGTTTCAAATCTTGCAACAGCGTTTTCAACTACTTCCCGAGGCCCGAAGCTTTTCAATTATTTCCCGAAGGCTTGAAATTTGGTAGGTACCTATATAATATTCCGGTGACAATACAATTTAATATATTTTTATTACAAAAAACTAAATAGAATGGCGGATCCAAAATGGCGGACAGTCCGCGCATTTCAAATGCGCCCCGCGTTTTTATTTTATTATTTTACACATATTAACTTCCAAAAAACAATTTAGAGCTATAAATTTACAACAAGAAATCTACTGAAATCACTAATTTAAACTGGGCTTTTTATCGCTTGTTACTTCGTCATAGTCCGATTATTCATTCCCATTCCAGGTTTTATACAGGGCATATTGAAGAGTTTTGATGCTGCAACTATTTATGAACCGATTTGACTCAAACTTGAAACTTTGATACAATTTTTACAATGATACAAGTTTGAGGCAAATACAATTTTTGCCTCAAACTTAAAACAATCAAAATGGAGGATCCAAAATGGCGGACTATCGAATTTTTTACCCGATTTATATCAAACTTGGTTCTTGGGGCTCCTTAAGGTTACTGGGCTCATTTGGTTGCTTTTAACGTTTTAGGTTGCATAAAAACGTTATTTCAAATGCGCCCGGCGTTCTTATTTTATTATTTTACACATATTAACTTCCAAAAAACAATTTAGAGCTATAAATTTACAATAAGAAATCTACTGAAATCACTAATTTACTGGGCTTTTTATCGCTTGTTACTTCCTCATAGTCCGATTATTCATTCCCATTCCATGTTTTATACAGGGCATATTGAGGAGTTCTCCCAATATCGAAAGTGTAGCCCAAATAAATGTTTTGATGCTGCAACTATTCTAAATGGGGACAGGGAACGTTATTTAAGATCCTAGAGGGTTAAGACTTCGACTCTGGGAAGTTGTCCCTAGCCCCAGATGCAATGTTGCCACATCGTCGGGCGCCGTGTTGCCAGATTGTGCAGATTTTCCCTAAATCTAGGGCATTTACAGTATATTGTGCACAGTCGCTTCTGACGATCCCGTAACAATATATTAGACTTGATCAATCGTTGGTTTAATTAACGTCAAATTTACGACTAACATAACTACAAAGATATAAGCAACATATTGAACTACCCACTAATGTTTCATTCTTTCATTCCATGGGTACTCTTAGTACCCATTTTTTGAATACCTTTGGTTTTTTAGCTATTATAATAACTTATTTTAACAAAATATAACAAGCAAAAAAATAAGATCAAAATAATAAATTTAAAAAAAATTAAAAATAATACTAGTATATGTACCTGATTCCCCTAAACATTGCATAAACCTTTTTAATATTGAATATTGTTAGCTATCTAATCGAATTTTTAGTTTGCTATTAAAAATTTAAAAATTTCTTACAAAAATGGGAAAACATCGTTTTTACTCCTTCAGGGTAGAGTAACACAGGGGGGGCCCCTTCGGTGGGCCGCCCGGGGTTGTGCAGTAAACTAAACAATTACTTTGTAGCGTGATTGATGGTCATAGTGTGTGCATTACGAAGAAATGCAAATACTATTTATTTATCTATTACTATTTTTGAGTTAATTTAATTTAAAGAAAAAAATCAAAAAATATATATTTTTTAAATATATCAATAAATTCACTTATATTAAATATATATAAAATCGTTATTGATCTATCATCTATTTATCGTTGTCACGTGTATATATCGTCGCCACGTTACGTTATTGATAAAATCATTTGAAACTTTGTCTGAATATAAACAAAGTTCATTCTATTACGGTATATTTTTAGTTTTAGATAGTAAATTAAAATGAGAATTAATTTTGGAACAAAAATACAGGACGTTCCAAAAAACAAGAGTACTCGAAATGTGGAACGTTTAGGTTTTTTTCACACCCTGTATAATATTTTTCGAAAACTAAAAATATCGTGCAGTAGAATGAACCTTTGTTTATATTTGGACAATGTTTCAAACGATTTTGTTAATAACAAGTGAATTTATTGAGAAATTCAATAATCATCTAATTTGAAAACAATTTGAAAACAATTTGAAAATAAGTACAAGGAGAATCAATATCCGCAACAAAATATAGGCTATTTCATTTGAGAAAATGTATTTTTGTAAGACCACGATTTTCTGGATCACCCTGTAATTTAGAAAATATAAAAAAATTAAATTTCATGAGATACTGAACAACTTTTGTAATTATATTTATTTTCCAACTCTTAGGACTTTTGAGATAAGGTAGCGAACCGTCTTACGTGGATCACCCTGTACACGTACGTACATGTATATGTACTTAATTAAGTAATGTATTTCTATTTACTTGAGCTTAAGTAATCTTCATTAGGAGGTGTTTAGATTTATTACTTTATACATAATCAATGGCTTACTTCCTTACCTTGAACAGAATGAAGTGGAAATTGCAAACCCACATGTATATCTTATCATATAATATAATACAAGTGCTCTGGGGCGCGGTTTGCGACAATATTTGTCATTCTGAATACGAGTTGCTGCTGTGATGAAAATAATTACGAGCGCGAGTAATTATTTTCCAAAAACAGCAGCAACGAGTAATGCGTAAATGATATATATTGAAGCAAAACTGAGAGCACGAGTTGTATTCGGAGGACAATCCAATGAAACAATGTTCATTTTGAAAGAAAATCAAATAGTACCTAAATGATTAAATTATAAGTGTGCTGAAAATTTATTTGACGTTTATCTGACATAATTTAATTTCTTGTAGTGCGCTTAGTGTAATATCCAAAATGAACTGGTTTGGTAACAACGATTTAAGTAAATCTACAATAGGGAACATGACTAAAATTTTAAATATAAAAATAATACTACAAACATAGCGTAACGTTGTAATAAAAAGGGTACTTCACAAAATAATAACAAGATATCTAATTCCACGCGATCAGTATGAAGGATCTAAACAGCGATAAAATAGAAACGAGCCGTGACGTCACAGCCTACAATATTCGGTAGGCGTTGCACCGGAAAGCGGCCGAATGAACTATGAAATCAAACGGTCGAGTCCTGGGATCTCCCGTAGCCGACCGAATCGGTCTTCTCGTCGTTTGTAAATTGTAGCATGTGGCGTCACGACTTCGGACCTGTTTGACACGGTTCGCTCGCGCGCGTGACTTTAATCATATATACCAAATTTATTATTGGAAATTAAGGCGTCATATTTTGCATACCTTATTTTTCAGTATGGTAGAACATTTTTATGCAATAAAAAATGAAAAGTTCCCTATTTGCGAAGAAGTAGCAAATTCAACTTCAAGTAACACAAAAAGATGCCATTAGCAAATTGGGACCAGTTTGATTGTTCTTGTTGAAATAAGATGCATATTTTTTTCACGTTTATCTGACATAAATATTGTCGCTAGAATACTCTGTTGTCTCTCATCTGACGTCAATATTGTCAGTGTAATATGCTATTGCATAGGATAAATTACATTGGTGAAAACCGTTGAGTTGGATTGTCAGTGTAATATGCTATTGCATAGGCTGAATTACATTGGTGAAAGACGTTGAGTTGAATTGTCAACCTAATACCTAATTAGTCTATTTTCCTAAATGTAATTTTCTGAGTATTGTTTTTTTGCTTTTCCAGATTTATTAATTTTAATATTTAGCTTTAGTAAAGGACTTGCCTGCAGATAGAAAATAACTCACGTGGTATTACAATACCGTATTAGTTATTTTACAGTACAATGTATATAATTATTGATAGATATGACGGATTTTTTTTGTCTTTCACCCTGTAACAGTATATTAAACAAGTTTAGAAAAGCAAAGTGTTAATAAAAGTGCTAGTGAAACTACTTTTCTCACGAGGTGTGTTTATACTATTTTTATCGCATTTTATGTTAGTCATTATAAGTAAATCATCATAGATATAAAAGCATTACAGTTAGAAATTGAAAAAAATCATAGTATACCTGTGTAGAATTTTCGTAACTTAATAACCTGATGACACGGCTTTGTATATTTATATAACAACAGTTGACAAGTTTAATATTTAACTTTTAAAATGAGCCTTGATACTGAAAACAATTTATAAAATTATTCTGAAGACATTTTACATGCCGCTACGAGTTTCCTTCCTTTAAAATCCAAGAAAAAATACGAGAAGGTACCTATATGAAATATTTTATAATTATAGGATGACAAAAAACACGATAAGAACTGATGAAAGTGTGACGCTAGCGTATTTTTTTGAGAAGGTAAGACTTTTATATATATTTTAGTATTTTTCATATCTTCATATTTTATCTCTTCTATGTCTTTCATTATTTTAGGCAAAAGCTTTTAAGGCATCCAGTTTATGGTCTAACAGTCCATGTTGAAAAGTACTATACAAATAAATGAAAATGTGGATATATCACAAGATAAAAAGCTGCTTGTCATTTTATAACATCAAAATGGCGACGCATTCGTACGAAGCAAAGTACGAAACAAAGAAAGCAAGAGTTTTGACTATGAAAAACATTTTTAAAAGGGGCTCCAGACCACATGATCTTATTAATGAAAGTGGTACTAATATTTAGACAAGAAAAGGAAACAATTTTTCACAGTAATTAAAGTGATAGAAGATTACAGCAGCAGTAAGTTATACATTTGAAGGTGAATAAATCCCAAAGCGGAGATTCCAGCGAAGGTAGTCAGCATTCCAGTGGCAGTAAAATGACATCCCGCTAGATGACACCACCACCAGAGCCCAGTAGCATTTGTTAGTTCGTGTACCAGTGAAACCAAAAAGTGATGAAAAAATGATTAACATATTTTTGCTGCTATTCATGAAATGAAGAAAGTTAACCCAGTAATTTTTGTCATACATTATGAATTTTTTCCTCTCTCACAGAAATCATACGATATAATACAGAGTAGCTATAATGAATAATTTGTGAAGTATTTGAACACATAACAGCAGCATATGTGGATCTAGATTGGAATAAGATTAACCTAATTACTTGGAAATTTTGTAACACGATGAGTTGTATGGTTTCCCACTCTTTGTTTCGCTATGACACGTAAAAACTGTAATTGAATCCTATTAAATAGAATCCAATTAATCTATTGAAATGAAACATTATATATTATTCTACTGCTGACATTCAGCAGTAATTAAATTATATTATAATAAATTTAAAATTATTTTTCACTGTAATTTACATATTATCCAGTCGCCAGGTCGATAAAAGTGGCGTTACCTGGAATAATTCAGGGACATTTTATTTCGGGTTTATTGGATATACTACCTATGGGTCGTAAATAAAAACCAATTTAGGGACCTAGAATGCAATTTGGAAATGTATTTTTTACGTATATGTAAAAAAAGTGTTGCTAACAATGTCCCTATTAAAAAATATTGTATTTGGCGTTTATAAATGGCCAGGGACTTAGTCTACCGTTTAGTAAAGACCACATGTGGTTGTACCTTAACAAAATTTTTGAAACATTTTTGCCGCTTTTTCGGTGCACTATAATGTTTTGACGACACACTCTATATTCTTGGCCGTCTTTTATCTCATGTTGCAAGCATAATTTCTTAATGTTAATGCAATTTCTGGAATCTTAGTATCCCGCGTTATTTTCATTCCCCTTGAAACGCAAAATTCCATGAATTTGTTAAACTGAGATTCGTTATTAATTTTGATATTTTTTGGTGTTTTATTCTCAATTAACTTTCGGATCTCTTCCTCGCTAGCATCTCCTTATGTGATCTACTGGTTGGATCATCTGCTTATCTGCTTATTTTCTGTCTTCAACGCGTCTTTTGAACCTTTCTGTCACTTTGACAGTAAACTATTTTATTCATTTAAAACAAGTGACAGTCAACTTGCGGTGATAGCCTATTCTGTGGATTTTGTTTTGTATTTTAACCAATGAAATTCATCAGAAATGTACCATGTGACATGTGAATTATATTCTCGTTATTATAATATGTCAACACGTTAGACCAGTCGTCATAGGATCACATCGGGGGGCTATGTTAGAAAAATTCTGAACGCAATGAAACTTTGAGATGTTATCTGTGAGTGCTACACCAAATTTATCCAACAAAAACACAGTTGGATAATATCCTAATATCCTACAGTGGAGGAAGTGGGGGGGGGGGGATTCTGTTGTGGGGGAAGGGAGGATAGTTGAACGTATGCAATGGAAGTAGATACCACAATTCCATTAAATATGGAAAATATATCGAAAACCTGCCTGATTGAGTTTGAGAAATTTTGCACTTTTTCAAAACTCTGTATCTGTAAAAATGACAGTAAAGTTTACTGACATGAAGTCCGCTAAAATCAACCGTTTTCGAATTATATAAACACCGAAAAATATGCAAAAATTTGGGGGTTTTCGTTTGTCATTCATCAAACCTCTGTCAAATTGCCTATACTTAATTAGATCACCATTGGAAATAAATGTATTCTATTCTTATTATTATTATTATTAAATTACACCTTCCGTCTCTTCTGATATATTAAATGAATATATGAAAACTCTCAATGCCTCAAATATAAGATACCTACACCTACATAATTTTTACTGAAACATGGGGCTTCATTTCTTAACCTCTTATAGACTGAAATGTTTTGATCGTTTGCAAATTTTTTGCAGCATCAATATAGAGTAAATGGTTTATTGTCCCTCGCACATAAGCAGATTACCCGATTACCAGCACCGTTATTTGCAATATCCTTGATAATGGGGCCACAATTTTGAGGACGTGTAATTAGGATTTTTACGGGCCCACCCTCACCTAAATTTGTATTTGTTGCGTGACTAAACCCATATTGCTGGTTATGGGGGTGATGCTGATGTGGATTTGGGGTCTCGCCTTGAGTGCTATTAAACTGTCAGTTATTTTATATTAGTTTATTTGCTTCCTCGCCATACCCCAGATCCAGGACCGCATTCAGCAGTAGAATGTTGATTATTATCATTTAGTTTAAGCTGGATTTTTAATAATAGGCCAGTGTAGTTAACGGAAACTTAACAGTGTAGTTAACGAAATCTAAATAAAATCGAATATTATCTGAAATATTACGTACATAATATATTTTTTTTTGCATAAATAACCGAGATTATTTTTCATAAATATTCATTTTTTTTTTCTATTTTATAAAGGAAAGACAACTTCATTTTTTATTTAAGAATACATGTTTTTTTATGTTTATATAATTTTTCATGCAATCACACAAAAATGTATTTATTTATTTCGGAGTATTTGAAATTCGTATCCTCTACGTCATCGCAGAGGACCACGGGAACCCACTGATCTGGCTGGCTACGAACTACGATCCAGAGAAAGCCTGACCTCACAAGCGGCCAAAGACCCAGATCCTGGACAATGGGTAAGTATAAGAAATCACGATCTTATGTTTCAGCACAACTGATGCGAGAAGAAGCAGACGACACCGAAGAAAAGAACAGGACCAAAGAAAACGGATCGAGAAGACACCAATCCAGTGGACGGCGAGGCCGACTGCCTTGCCAAACCACACCCTTACCTTACCTGACGGAGCCAGCGAGCTGATAGTTGATCATCTCGCCAGCTCCGTCATCCTGAGCTACAATGCTCATCCTACCATACCAACCTGCATGCCGCCCAGCCGGGCTCTAGCAAGCTCGGCGAGAGGCAGGAAGGATACCTGAAACACCCGACAAAATTGTTTTTTGAGTTTCCAGCAATAACTACAAGTGCAATCGTTTTTGATTACGATACGAAAGTAGTAGAGAATTTAAGAACCTATAAAATGAGCTCTACCGGAACTAGCTGCATTTCAGCCGAGAAAAACGGGAACATCCGCTTTTACATTACATTTAATTTTACAATTTTGAAGCTACGGCGTCCGTGTTGCGCGTAAAAGTAACTTTAAACATGCAAATTATTTGTGCAAACACATGGATCTGTCGGACGGATAGTTTTGCTACAATTGTCAATTGTTTTTTTGGCCCTTTATGCATGTGGTAATCAACCTTACGCGTACGGTGGTCCGATCGTAATCTTTACAACGGTTTTGGAAACTTCAGAACATTATCTAAAATTTGTATATTCTACTTGTACATTAAAATTATGTTAAAATGGTTTAACACGCGTCCCGCGTCCGAACATTGGAGTAAAACGCGCCGGACTTCCACTAGCAGCAATCCGATATATCGATCATAAATTTCAGGGTGAAAATGAAAAGTTGCTTTATTACAAGAAATCATATGTTCAAGCATAACTATTAACGATAATTTTGCCACGCAAAACATTAAAAATAGTTCAGTAGAAGCCGAGATATGAATTTTTGAAGTTGTCGACTGGCCATTTTCGGACTTCCAATCGCATATAACTAAAAAAGTTCATTTTTCGAAAACATTATGAGACAAAAGTGTTTATTTTTACCCAATTAATTTTTTTGTATTTTATTTGCCATTTCATTGTTAATAACAAATGACCTTCCACTCGAACAAAAAATGTTATTTAGGTTTTTTGTTCTCTAAACGGTAACTAATCGGACTTCGGACAGCAGCAATCCAACCGGCCTACGCTGCTGCTAACTTCCACGCCGCTGATCCACTACCCGCTCCACAGCAGTCAGGCGTTGATTGAAGGATGTAAGTCTTTCAATCAACGAGTGAGGCGCGTTTTACTCCAATGTTCGGATGAGCTTTAAGCCATTTTAACATCATTATAACGTACAAGTAGAATATACAAATTATAGATAATGTTCTGAAGTTTCCAAAACCGTTGTAAAAATTATGATCGTACCACCGTACGAGCAAGGTAAAAAAAAATATAAATAAGATATACGTGATACGTTTGATTGTCCGATTGCCTGATTTGATTGCCTCATTGCTATTAATGTAAACTATAAATCTGTAATGCAGTGTTTATCAACTTTAAATTTAATATGTAAAAAGCCAGCTGATAGAGACGATGAAATGAACAATGAAATGACGAAATGAGTACATATGAATTTATTCTGCTGCTAGTTTTTCAACGTAAAGTTTTAGACAGTATTAATTTAATTTCATAGTGCTTGTAGAGCTCAACATTCGATATGGATCGATCTTGTGATTTAATTTATTTAATAATGCAAAAAAATCATGGATTCTTGTCATGGATGAGGGAAAATTTCAAAGAGATAGAGAAGGAAGCTTAAATTTTAACAAAAAATTGGGATATTACATCAGAACTCACATGGAAACGACAAAAATATTTAAAGAAATTTTTTGACGAGATCATCACGAAATCGAAGATCCTATAAGGAGGTTTCAAATACAAATGTTTAATGAATCTTTAGACATTTTAACGAATCAACTTTTAATAAGTTTTACTAGTATGAACGAGGTATTGAAACATTTGTATTTCCTAGTCCCTTCCCGAATCGTTGACCTATCTAATGAAGAAATTAAAATTCATGCAGCCGCGTTATTGAACAAATGCGAATATGATTTTTCCGAGAGTTTACCCGAACAATTAATAACAGTGTCCCGAACCCGAACAGTGTCAAAACTGCCTCATCCAACGAAATTCGAAAACAAAGGATCATATATATGATTTGGGAACTGATATCTTCGCGACAGTCGACAGATAACAGGTGCATCTTCAGCACTCTTCCAGATGTGTTTTCGTTATTTCAATTGTTTCTTAGATTGCCGGTAACATCCGCTAGTGCAGAGAGATCTTTCTCAAACCTCAAAGTTATTAAAAGTTAGTACGCGGTACAATGAGTGAACCTAGACTGTAGGTTCACTTAGAGTGAGTGCTTTGGCTTTGCTTAACAAAGAACATGCGGAAAGACTTGGATCAGACTGCCAAATTCATAATGTTAAAACAAAGACGTTTTGCAAAACATTAACTAAGATGGTAAGTCCATTGGTTCAATATTAATTTATTTTTTTGCTTAAAAATTGTAAAAGTTACGAATTTTCAATAGAACGCTGCTTTTTCGCGGGTTTTCCCGTTTTTCTCGGCTGAAAATGCAGCTAGAGAGTTCCGGTATAGCTCATTTTGTCACGTTGTATACATCGGTACATCATCCCGATCGCAATTGATTCTGTTTGCAAAGTGGTAATGACAATATTCATTCGAGTATACATGCCGCAGCGTACTATTATAGACAACCTTTTAAAGCTCTTTCTTATTTTTTAAGCTTTCTATTTTTGTCTCTTTATTTAATCAATTCTGGAAAATGCTGAGCCATCAAAATATAAATAGATAAAATGCGTACAACTCTCAAAGTCCATAGTAAATAAATTAACTCCTCTCACGTTCGACCTAAATCTGTCTGTGAATACTTCTGCCATGCGATATTCTCCAGCTAGTGGCAGTGAATAGAGGATACAATAAAAACGATTGATTTCGCTGTTCCGAGTTCGAACTTTTTCATTTATGATGTTATAAAAGGCTTTCCTTTTAGGCAATAAATATATTGCCGAAGAGAATATATCACTCAATTATTATTGAAAAGGAACTGCCATCTCTTTTATAAACGGCCCTGCTTTGGAACACAGACGCTCCCCGGAATAAATCAGGACGACCTAAGGCCGCGCCTAAACATTCGTCGACTCCGTTATCAGCCCTTCCCTCTTTCCGTGTTAACGCTCGTCCTTCCTAATTCCAACGGCGAGGTCACAGGGTTAATGTTATACCAGCTCTATAGGAACGGACTGGCAAGGGGTTTAAAACTTGCGCTCTATAATTATGGGGAATTAGAACAGAAGACTTCCTGCTACGACAACTGAATGCCCTATGAATTTAATGAAAGCAAGAAGTGATATACCCGGGGTAACGATTTTGTAGATATTAAGCAAGACAGAGAAATTAGGACAGGAAAATAAGACTTTTTCTGCGACAAAAATCCTAGTGAATCTTTTTGATCAGGATTATTTTTATTTTGACATCAGAAATAGCCTTAATGGTTTTTGCGTCAATTCCAGCTGTTATAAATTTTATTTCTTACTTAATTCTGCATAAAAAGCGTCTATTACCCTCCAGAGTAAGTTTGACTCGCCAAGCTCAGTTATAAAAACATGGCTGTGTGCTTACGATCACACGATAGAAGTGAAAACTTTAACGTGTTACTACTTTAACCGTCCGCCCGTATTACCACAACCCGCAATACACTGCACCCGTTAATACAGTTTTCACTTCAAAAATGCTAGAACATACCTGAGTACGAAATATTATCGCTATTGGTAAGACGTAGCAAGCGTCAATCTTGTGATCTTAAACACACACTATTTCTTATGTTGATGAATAACGTCTTATATATACACAGCAAATTCTGTCACATTTACATATGTACACACATATATGATATTACATTGCGTGCAATTAAAAATATTTATTTATTCTGTTTTAAAACAACAAAAATCAAAATTTCATTCTTACCGAGAATTTAGAAAAATCAAAATCGAGAAAAAAATGTTTATATAGGGTAGTCTATGGACTAATTCGAAAAAACGAATTTGGCTGTTTCTTTATATCACGCTTAATTTCGAATATACGGGAATTTTTATTGAAATTAGGACATTTTTTAAAATGCATCTGTTATGTTTAAAAACAAAGTAAGTATTATAGTATTAAATATAATAAGTTATAAGGGGTATCTCAAAATTAACGCAAGATTTGAATTAAATAGAAAACACAGTTTTTAGTCTTTTGATTGTTATTTTTTTATTGAATCATAAAGTACATTGGATAGGGTTATTTATGTAATAACATAACGGGCAAATGGCCTCTACGGCTTTGCATGCACATACGCACTCGTTTGTCGAAATCTCCCATGACCATTCTGCATAAATGTGGCTGAATTTCGTTGATGCAGCGTTGAATCTCCTCCTTTAATGCACGGGTGGTTGTGGGCCTGTTGACATAGACCTGTGATTTCAAATAACCCCATAAAAAGAAATCTAATGGTGTTAAATCACACGATCTAGGGGGCCAATTCTGATCACCGAAACGAGAGAGTACACGGCCTGGAAATGTCTCATGCAGTAATTGAATTGTTTCACGGGCTGTATTGCATGTGGCACCGTCTTGTTGAAACCACATATTGGCCACATCAATATCATCCAATTTCGGCAGAAAGAACTGTGTTATCATGTCGCGATATCGAGCACCAGTAACAGTCACTGCTTGACCAGCCTCATTTTCAAAAAAATATGGAATTTTTCAATTAATCTCTTCACAGTTGACGAAGTTAAAACACTATTCCGACCATATTTTGTATGAAATTTTCGATCTGCGGCCGCCAAGCTTTCATTATTTTTGAAATATTGTTCAATAATGAAGACACGTTGTTCTATCGTGTAACGCTCCATTTTTACTAACCCTAAACTGTCAGCTATCGAATTGTTTTTTGTTTAGGGTTGCCAACACTTTACTGCACAAATGATGGCAAATTCAAATCTTGCGTTAATTTTGAGACACCCTATATAATATAGGGTAAATAAGCAAAGTAGGTAAATTGTAATTTATTATACAGGGTGCCTGGGAAAACATTTAATAAACATCAGACTTAAATAGTTTTTTTTTTGAAAACATAAGTGCAGAAAATATAAGCCAGCCTAGCAGTGGCGGATTCAGAGGGGGGGTACAGGGGCACACCGGATCCGGAGACGGCCTCAGTTTCGATGCCGAAACGGTCGAGTTACAGTTGAAAAAGTAATATTTATAATTTTCCACTTTACCGACCTGTATCTTTTCAACAGTTTAAGATATCGAGCCAGCCTTTCTTGATCATCCATCTATCCTCTACATAAAAGTAGAGGATAGATGGATGGAAAATGGTCGAAGCGTCCGTCTTCGAAAATAAAGAGGATTTGATTTTTGGAACGAAACGGTGTAAAAAATCAAATAAAAAACCCATAAAAATATTAATTTTCTAAAAACTATCTTATAAACCTGAAAGCGGTACCACAGACTTAAATTAGGCGTAAATTTTAATTCTGATATCAAAATTTTCATTAATAGAACAGCGGCGTAGTAAAGTCGATTTTTTCGGGGGTGAAACCGATAAAATATTTTTGATTTATTTTTCTTTTAAACCGTTGGACGCATCGACCCGACTTATATGAACTTTACTAAACGTCCGTCTCGCCTCTACATAAAAGTATAAGGTTCGAAGTGTCCGTCTGTAAAGATAAAAGAGATTTTTCGAAGGAAACGATGCAAATCTCTGAGCCGTACACCTTTAAATTTATAAAATATTTAAGAACGTTCTTATAAACCCAAAAGTGGTCGAATATAAATAAAATGAGGCTTGTGTTTCATTTCCAAAATAGAAAATACGATTAAAAGAAGAGAAGCTTAGTCAAATAGAATTTTTTAGGGTAAAACGAATAAAATGGATAGATACATAAAAGCTACATAGATGCTTAAAATTAGGCGTAAATTTCAAAATACTAGGTATATTTGAAACTGTCTTTGGGGTATCGGTATCTATGTAATATATGTCCTCATTCTACGCTGTAAAATCTATCATTAGTTTCGTAGACAATCCTCCCCCATCCTTCCCAAAAACGAGCGAGGTTACGTCACCCTTTTATTAAGTCTCAATTAGTACACATACATCCTAATAATTACAAAATCCTGCAGTTTATACGTCATGGGGGCATTCAATTACGAGCAAGTATTTTCTCACACAGACAGGATACGTAACGCTTCAAGTGACTGAACACGACGACCTAATAGCCGCTCGGAGTATAGGGACAAGGAGCCATTTCAATGCAGCGGAAATTCTTAAAAAGGTCTCCCAAGGGGTCACTAATGACATTCAGAATCAAACTACATATATACAGACATGATTCCGCCTCTCTGCCACTCACTTGCAGTACTTTGTTTGTGTACGTTGTTCTGATCTATTATTATCATCGTCGTGTACCACATCAGTTCAGCCACCTTCATGGTTAATTTACTGATGGCTGCTATTGTCGGTGAACACTTTTTTCCTTTTGAAGGTGCTATTATCACTGAACGTCACGCAAGTCTAGTAGTCAAGTGTTGGCAGTTTCGCTTCTTGAAACAAAATGGGTGGCATTGCCTTTGCAGTGATATTTTCCAATTTTTTCTTGTTACACCACGCTGCGAGTAGCTTGAAGGTTTTCTTATACCTCTTTTTGGACATCCCTATTTGCAAGCATTTTCTAATAATCAACTTATATTAGGGCAGAAATGGCAGCGTATTTTTACCCCCTTGTGTAACAAAATTCATCTTTTAAAATATTTCGGATAAATTTAGAAACAACAACCTGTATAAAATAAATAATCGTTTCGTGTCGTTTCGAGTCTCATTCTGATTCCTACGCCTTAAAAATTTATTAAGAAAATTGTCCAGTTTAATATTAGGCAAGGGGCAAAAATAGACCTTGTTGGGCTGGAAACATCCCTCGGGGAACCAATACTCATAATGGCTGTATTGAATGTTCACTAGAATACAGCTAGATCCTACTATCGATCCCATAAAATTAGTGAATCTTCTATTAGGTAGGCTTCTATTAATCGTTGAACAACTTTATTTACATCCCATTATTTAACCCGATACGAATAGGCTCTTTTTATAGAAGCCCTCGTTCGTACCGCTCTTATCTATTACTTGTCTAGAAGGGCTGAAAATACACGTCGTCGCTGCCATGGGATGGGGTAGAATTTTATGGATAAGTTTGGAACAGGTGGTAAGGGTCTATATAGGTGAAACCGAGAAGCGTGTAGATAGGAATATTGATGAGGGACATCTGTCTGTTTTTTACCTAAGATCTTTCTCTTATTAGATTGCGTTTTATTAAAAATAACAATGTGGGTTTTATAATAAATTTGGGTAATGTATTTATTAGTCCACTAGCGCCCTGTTCTAATAGTATCGGTGTTGATAGTGTCTGCGTACGTGAGATGGTGAACTTCATTAAAAGCTTAAGAAAATAAGTTTACCTTAATAAACATTTTATTTGCACATACAAAGGTGTATTACCTCTGGAGTACATTCCACAGCGATTTAAAGTGGACAATAAAAGTTTGCCTAAGCTAGCTCAGCTTTTAATAAAAATAAACTTCCCGTGGACGCCACTGGCCATGCGCAACTAAGTCAGATAGTCCCCAAATTATCCTGGGCATAGAATCTACTCTGGCACTTTCTGTAATATTTGGGGGGAAAGAAAAATAAGACACACAGCATACTTATTACTAGGCTTACTTTACAAATTGGAAAGTTAGAAATGAAGATACAAAAAAAGAATATAAAATAATTTTATATTCTTAAGCATACACCCTAGCAATATCAAGTCAATCTAACAGGGTGTGTCCCCTTGTAAACTATTCTTAAAACTAGGCTTATCTGTGATATGCAACGAGTCTTCCAGTAAGGTGGATCTCTCCTGTAACTCTACGCCGGTACAGGGGTCGTTAGACTTCAGCAAGGTGGTCCTAAAGGTGGTTCCAAAGGTGGTTCAAAAATATGGTTCCAAAAAAGGTGGTGTGACTTACACTCGCCTAAAGACAAGAAAGCCCTGTAACACAGACCGATAAGCTTATCTCGTTACAAGTAAAAAAAGTTAGGTTAAGTGAATATATATCTGGTAAAACTCACTAAGTAGTTGGAAAACGGCTTCGAAAAGATAGCTTAGCTGTGTCCCTCAATCAACTCTAGGGACGCAACGTAGGCTCTAGAGAACATAAAGTAGGCAAAATAAAATATGAAGACGCGGTTTCATGAAAACAAAATGTCTTACCTCAATGTTTTTTTTATAAAAGTTATTTGATCCCACTAATGTGGTAAGTGTAGACTCATCCAAAATCCCAACGTATGACCAATGATTTACTTGAATTATCCCATTCTATCGGAACGTACATAATACGTTATTTAACCAAGAAAATCACTTAAACTCTTAATACATTGAAACACTAGTATGCCATTCACGCGTCCAGCTAAAAAGAAAGCGACGAGGCCAACGCCCCAGTAAATTAGACCATAGATCTCCGATCTAGGCTAGCGTCACAGAACTAACGCAGAAAACAATAAAGCAACACGGATATGCACTAAGATATTTGTGGTAAATCTATGACAAAGAATCTATTTAATGCGCTGTGGCAATATTGATGAATGTAATCCACTAATGAAATTAATATGCCGACCTGAATCTGTAAACACGTGTTAAAGGGAACGCGTAGTCACTGCTTAAAATCAATTGATCCGTCAAGTACACCTACACAATAAATTTCGGATTCTCAAATTATTAACTACTAAAAGTGAACGTAACAAACTTCAAAATATTCATCAAACGATATTGTTCAAGGTGTTGAAATCCTTGTGCAAAATTCTTTGAAATTGTTGAAAATCCCCCGTTTTCACAAGAAAATTTTCTCATTTTTTTTAAATACAAATTGCACTCTAATAAAATGGCAAGTTTGATTCTTACAGAATACCACACGAGCGTAAATTATTCCTGGAATTTTTTTAAGCTCTTGTGATACTATAAGTGACAATATTTACGTCAAATGAGGGGCAAACAGATTGTTCAAGCAAAAATTTCACTTTAAAACCAATAAGATGCCAATTTAGACTCGTTATCATGAAAAAACTTGAAAAGTTTCCGGAAATTTTTTGGAGGCGAGGTGATTGGAGGCGAGGTGATAAGTGGAAATTCTTTGACAGTTGAGACAGGTAAATATATATATATATATATATATATATATATATATATATATATATATATATATATATATATATATATATATATATATATATATATATACACTCCCCGGCACAAAATTCCGTCACCCTAAAATTTTGCCCAATTTTGATGTTTTATAACTTTTTTATTTTTCATCTGATTTTCATAAATTTTTTACCAGTCTGTAGATCAGTTCATTGTGTGTCTTTTTAATTATTGTAATAAGTCATATTTTTCGTCCAGGCAATATTATACAGGGGTAAATCAAAGTGTTGTTTTTTGTCGTAAACTCAAAACACCCTGTGGAAAAATTGAGGCGAATAATTTTGTTTACAAACTGTTTGCTGCCATCTTAGACGTATTGTAAACATTTTGTTTTTTGATTCATCCCATTATCTCATTTCTTCTGCGAGCAGCAAAATTTTAAATGAAACGCTGTTAATTTTATCATTTTTAATTAAAAAACATCGACGTTGGCTAAATACGCGGTTATTGTGACAGAATATTTGACAGTACAGTTAATTTAGTGTGTTGTCATCATGGTAACTACAGCAGACGTAGGTAGAATTGTTGCCTTAATAGAGGATGGCCGCAATAAGAGTTATGTCTCCCGTACTCTGGGAATTGCGCGGTCTACAGTTTGTGATGTTTGGAATAGGTATCTACAGACGGGAAACTTTATTAGGCGGCAAGGCTCTGGCAGAAGGAGAATGACCACTCAAGCTGATGATCACTTTGTCATTATGAGTTCTTTAAGAGATCGAAGAGCTACTGCTGTGTATCTAAAAAATGACTTGCAAATGGTACGTCGAGTAAGTGTAAGTGAAAGAACGATACGTAGAAGATTGTTAGAAGCAGGATTGCATTCACGAAGGCCAGCAGTATGTCCAAAATTGCTTCCTCGGCATCGACAACACCGACTGAGATTTGCAAGAGCGCATGCTGACTGGACTGTAGAACAGTGGGGAAACGTACTATTCACAGATGAATCCAGGGTTTGTTTAAGGTCGCCGGATGGTCGTGAACGGGTATACAGACGTAGAAATGAAAGATATGCAGACTGCACCATATCTGAGCGACTGCAATATTACGGTGGTTCAGTCATGGTTTGGGCGGGTATTTCTACCGATGCACGTACTGACCTTGTATTTGTTGAAAATGGAGCACTAACCGCCCACCGTTACATTGAGGAAATCCTCCAAGAAATTGTTGTTCCATTTGCTCCTTTCATTGGGAACCAATTTACATTAATGCATGATAATGCTAGACCTCACGTTGCACGGGTAGTGAGCGAATATCTGGATGAGGTTGGACTTCCAAGATTGGACTGGCCCGCATGTAGCCCGGATCTCAACCCAATCGAACATCTTTGGGATGTTCTTAAAAGAGCACTCCGTCGCCGTCCTGTGCAACCACTAACCTTGCAAGACTTACGGCTGGCGCTGACAGAAGAATATCAGGCTATTCCTCAAGACAGAATAAGTAATCTTATTAATTCGATGCCACGAAGAATGCAAGCTGTCATTGCTGCGAGAGGAGGACATACACGTTATTAAAATTTGTCTTTGTTAATTAATTTTGTAATATACCTAGTGGATGTTTTTGTTAATAAAAATAAGCTTGAAATCAGCGTTTCATTTAAAATTTTGCTGCTCGCAGAAGAAATGAGATAATGGGATGAATCAAAAAACAAAATGTTTACAATACGTCTAAGATGGCAGCAAACAGTTTGTAAACAAAATTATTCGCCTCAATTTTTCCACAGGGTGTTTTGAGTTTACGACAAAAAACAACACTTTGATTTACCCCTGTATAATATTGCCTGGACGAAAAATATGACTTATTACAATAATTAAAAAGACACACAATGAACTGATCTACAGACTGGTAAAAAATTTATGAAAATCAGATGAAAAATAAAAAAGTTATAAAACATCAAAATTGGGCAAAATTTTAGGGTGACGGAATTTTGTGCTGGGGAGTGTATATATATATATATATATATATATATATATATATATATATATATATATATATATATATATATATATATATATATATATATTATATGATCTACACATTGTCATCTTGACTATTTTACAACCACTAAATAATGTACTTGTTATTAATATGGCAAATCTAGGATATAATATTTTTATTTATTATTATTCTCTTTTCGGTAAATTATTACCGGAAATTTTTTTTCGGGTACGAATGTTTTTAGGAAATTATTAATTTTCAAAATATTCGTGACCTCAAAAAAATGTCCGGAAATTGCACAATTGCACAAGAGCTTAAATTAGCTCTTGTGATATAAGTGAGAATTCCGGTCTCCGGGAGAATTCTTCTCCAAACGCCTAGGCTGCATGTTAGAAGAGTGTATAGAAATATCAGGAACAGACTAGTTTTTATATATATTATGTAAAATAGTCTTACTGTTTCACATATATATAAACCAGTGCCGGCGACAAGCACTTTACTTAATGCCTAACATGGGAATAGTTAATATAGAAGACACTCAAAAGTTATAAATTGTATTTAATAGCTGTAAATGGTAATTTTAGTCATTGTTGATTAGCAACTTACCGGGTGTTTAAATTATGGGATCCACGAAATTCAGTACTGTGTGCATAGGGTACAAACACGTAACAGGGCTACGTTTCACAGCAATTTGGGCGTCAATCATGAGTACAATATTTCAAATTGCTTAAATCAGTAAATCAAATCATCTACGCCCTCGGCCCCCATGGTGCATGCAGCCTTACTTTTATTTAACACACAGTCGATACACCTACGTTTTGGAATCGGATTAAAGTCGAATACCACCTAAAATAGGATTAGGCAAGACTTAGGGCGTTGAGATTTATTATATGTAGGTTCTTCAAATAGACCGTAGCAACGATCGTAAATCTCATATCACACCACAGAAATTTAAGCTTTTACTGGTTTTAAAAATAAAAAATAGCCATCTTTGCGTACGTGGTAATGCCTAGAATGTTTTAGGTTTACGGCAGATTTTTATGGTTGCCACTAATTGAAAGTAAAGTCGAAAGTTATGGAACGTGATCGTAAAAATTTGAAATGTTCACCGTGGACTATTATATTAAACCACCTTAATTGTGCCTAATTATAGATTTTTATATTGTGTCTGTTTTACGGGTACGAGACGGGTGTCTGCGTGAATTCATAAAATTACGAACATTAGTATCTATTTCTTATATTTCTATTAGGTAGGTACCTACATATTATTTATATTTATTTTTTTACCTCAATATTTTAATTCGTTTTTCTACGTTCATACCTAAAACAAAACTTTATTGAACTACATATATTTAATGCAAAACTGGTTCTTTATCGCACTAGAGCAATAACGTTTTTATTGCGCTCATCTGTCGCTTTGCTTCAGTGTTTTAACGTAAAGATAATGACATGTCACCTAATGTCATGACATTAATGCCACCTAAACTAAACATTTTTTGGTTTTTGCATGAACGTGGAAAAATATTGTATGCAACTCGTAGAAAAAGTGTTTTCACTCGACATGTTTTCCAACTCGGTCTGACCGCCTCGTTGGAGAATTTCACGTCGCGTGCAATAAACATTTACTGTTTGCACTTGTTGCATAAATAACTATTATTAGACATTCCCTACCTGTAAATACTTTAATGAGAAGCAAAATTTTCCAGTAAGACAAGTTCATAACCAATAGAAACGCGACATACAACAATATTCTGTCAATATCAACGCCTTGAACATCTGACAGATCTAAATAAAATATATAAATTTAGTCTATATAGTTAACAAGTGGGATTTTGTTAAATTTCTCTTAGCCTTTACCGAAAATTATGATTTAGGGCTCATTCGATTCTAAATGATACCTAGAAACTTTTTGAAAATTTTAAGAGGGGTCGATAAAAATTACAAAAGTTATAAACAATTTAATAAAAAAAGCGGGTGGGGCTTCGTTTTTGCAAATATCTCAAAAACTATTGTAGATATCGGAAATCGAAAAAAAGATCTTTAAAGAGTAGGAAAATTCCTAAAAAAAAGTCCCACCTCCCGGAACTCTACCATCAATATTTATAATTTTAATTTAGAGGTCAAAATGGGTCACCCACGCGCGCCGACCGATCCGACACTTCACCAACAAAAATTATTTAAACCCATTAAAAGAAGATATTAAGATATAAAAAAATTCACATACCTTTTGGATACTTGAATAAACGATGATCCATTGGAAAACAATTTTTCCGTAATTTTTTATTAGATATGCAATTTGATATGCAAGTTTTAAATTAATATAAAAACTCTGATAATTGTCAAACTAAAAACCTTAGATTTTTTTAAATTATTGGAGCTATTCTTGAAAGGCTTTAGAAAAGATCCCCGTTGGAAATATTGAAAAATTTACGCTAATAACGCATTAAAAAAAATGTGTTTTTTTTCAAATACTGGGGGTATTTGAAAGGGAGATTTATATCGTTTTCTTATTATTGAAATCTACATAAAAATGATTTTTTATAAGTTTTTATATATAATTATTATAGTATTTATAAATAATAGCAATAAATTTTTTATTGCCTAAAAGCGCATTTGATATATACCTAACAACTTTTGTTGTTGCAAAATATTAATATTAGGGAACCATTTTTTTTAAATCCACTTTTCTGTTGCTCTTCCATATCTGAAAAAAAATTATTTAATTATTTAATAAACAATTTGTTTCAAACAAATTAATTTTCGTGTTATAATTTTTTTTCAAAGTTACAAAAAAAAATAAAAACAACCATGTACCGTACGTTATGTGAAAAAAACATTGTCTATTTTTTATGTAATCTTAAGTATTTTTATATATCTATGTTTGTCAGTTTCTTTAAATTTTTTCGTTTGTTAATAACAAGGTGGAAAACAAAAATTTTTCATATTTAATTGGTTTAAATAATTTTTATTGTTAAAGTGTCGTCACATCGCCCATTTTTAGCACTATTTATATTGAGCACTATTAATAGCACTATTAATAGCACTATTAATATTGATGGTAGAGTTCCGGGACTTTTTTTTAGGAATTTTCCTGCTCTTTAACGACCTTTTTTTTGATTTCCAATATCTGCATTATTTTTGAGATATTTGCAAAAAACTAACAGCCCCCTTTTTTTAATAAATTGTTTATAACTTCTGTAATTTTTACCGACCCCACTTCTAATTTTTCAAGTCACATTTAATGGCTGTTAACACACTCGCATTCATTATGACTACACTATTTTCTATAGCCTGATGCCAAATAATAACTTAATATACCAACCTATATGATTTTTATATGAATTATTGCAGTATAGCCGGAAATCGACACTACCAATGAGATAGAGCCACAGACGAAGGTTCCTTCTGCCATACTTGTGATAGAGCTATGATGAGCACGCTCACAACGGTTGCACCGTTTCAAGTCTGCCTCACGAAAGTTGAACAAAGGTACCGATAAGGGAGAAGGACTATAAAATATGAAACAGAAGCTTCTGTTTAGCTTAGAACATACTGGAAATTTGACTTCTTTGTGTAAGTACCTATAGTACAAAAATTGAGAACCCTTATAACTAATGTATTATTAGAGGACGTGGCAACGTCTGAATTTTGATCTCGCATTCTTTCCGTTATTCAGCTTTCGTGAGGTAGACGTAAGCAAAACTTATAAGTCTATAATCGTTGATCAATCAACGGTTTAATATATCGAGGTGGTATCCCCTCCAGTGTATGTTACTGTATGCGTCTTTTAGAAATTAGAAATTTCCTTTAAAGCCTTGGACAAATTGACTTATTTTCCGTCGTTTCTAGAATTCCGTCGTTTAATATATTTTATTTATGCCAATTTATTTATAGGTACACTGAGTAATTTGTGAATAAATATTGTTTTTATTTCAAAAACGTTCTCAAATCCAAAAAAAAAATTGGGAAAGTTTATATTTTTGTTCAAAACGATTTTTCCTTCAAGTACCAGGAAAGCGCGTGATCTTGAAAATTTGCATAATTTTTGCCTGAAAAATTCTTAAACTAGAAAAGTGGAAAAATTTAATAACAACAAAAAGCATATAATATACCCAATATATTTTCGGATCAAAGAACACAATAGTAGTAATCTGGAATCTGCCATGTTCCCTTTGGTGGGAGGGCACCCCCTGCGCCCCCCTTAAAGCCGCCACTGCACACATCCGTGTATTTTCTATGCGGACAGAAGAAAAAAATATTGATATTGATAGCAGTAGCTGAGTTGATAATTACATTGAAAAACCTCAGGCACGCCTATGAACTAACCATGAAATCTATGAATTGACATTTCATAGGGACAATTCTATTTAGTTATTTTTATGGTAAATTCTTAAATACCAACTTATAGAAATTGATTCACTGATCACAAACACATAATAAACAAATAAACTGATCACATGTGTTTCGGGAGCCCGATTTTTACACAGCCTCACATACGACGGCACCAGGGTGCTGAAAACGGTGAGCCTTTGTGGCTAATAATTACGGTACAAAAGCTCACTGATTTCAGCACTTACGCGAATTATTGAATTTATCGCAGCGTTTATGTTTTTAGAAATATAGTAACTGGACTTTCTTCGTGTGCAAGCCCGCATGTTTTTTTCTTACCAGTGTTTGTTATATAATACATTTGTATATGTAGTGCACTCCGATATCGAGATGTGTGACTGTCCAGCAGGTCAAGGAGGTACATTCTGTAAACATATGCGTGCAGTGGAACTAAATGAAAAAACCTCACCTATGCTCTCTTTTCAAGATCGAATATGTTTAGCAAAACTAAATGAGGGTAAAGAAATCGATGAATTCTTTTTTTCAGAATATGACTGAATTCAGTGGTTTTACAAGTTAAGCCCCAAGTGTTTCAAATCCATTACAGCAACAGACAGATGAACAGTTTCTTCAAGAAGGAATGGTTGGTATGGAAACTCAGCCCTCTTCTGTGGATGACAATTGTAATGAAGAAATTGTGAAATTAGAGAATACTACAAACTCCTTTATTAATATGGTTAAAAATAATCCCAGCAAACATATGGGAAAAATGCTAAACATATTCAATAAAAAGATGGATCAATTAGTGACCCCTTCAGCATTTTTCGACTTTTGTTTATTGTTGTCAAAACAAAAAATTTCAAGTGGAAGGAAAATACTTGTACAGCCAACTTCCATTAGTAGAAGAAATAGCCAGAGAATATTAACCTGCGGATCGCGCATCAGAATTCAGTCTGGGAGACCCTCAAAAGAGGAAACAAAAAACAAAAGAATAAAAAGATCTCGTAATCTTTCCCAAAACAAAAGTTTATGTTTCAATCAGCGTAATGCTAAAGGCCATGGTGCAAGCCAGCCATTAGTCAGCACCCTGGGCCGTCGTATGTGAGGATGTGTAAATATGCAGCCGGGTTATCTAAAATCTAAAACAGTGGTCGACCTACGCCACTGATGTATGAAAGGATATCTACTGGAGTACCTATGCAATATATTATGTGACATTCCTGCAAGCTTATTTACGGCTGAAAGCTACTTTCTGTGGCTTGTTTTAGAGTCTTTGTGAATTATAGTTAGTTTTTTTTAATCTGATCTGATATCCGAACCCCAGATGAATGTTGTATCTACCGTATAGGTACACTTAGAGCGAGGCAGGCCTTTATTTTGTAAAACCCGCAGCTGTAAAGTAGTGTAAATATTAGGTACCGAAAATAGCTTTTAATTTACCTAGTTAATAGTTCCACCAGTTACTGGTATAAAACAATTTGAACTATGTTACATACCAATGTGCATACGAAATACGATATTTTTGCGGTTATATCATTTGGTATAAATACAACGCAATTGGTGTTCACCGGTTTCAAATTCCAATCTTATCTTGCAAATAAAACCAGTTTACATATCTTTCAAAATCTGTAACGCAAATTACCTACGGTGCCTATTTAAAAAATTGTTTTGATGCTAATTTTTCCGCTTTATCGGAATATTTATTTAACATAAAAAGGAACGCATTACAATTATAAATGCTAAACGGTGTAGTCATCATGTAAATAAGGCACCATATATCACCATTTCAGATAATTTGATCTTGAGAAATAAAGTGGCGATCGAGGCAATCTGATATACGAGAACGAGATCGAACAAATAATGCTAAATGTAAGCCACCTTTTTCGTTGCCTAAAAATAGTTTTAGCACAACATATACGCTTTAACATAAATTTAGGTAGGTATAGCACATCCAATCTCAATTGATACCGCATAAAAAGTAAAAGTCGACAAAAGTCCTTCGTAAAACAAAAGCTGCCCCCTGTGTCTCTGAAGGAGGTGCCGACAGTATGCGTGGCCGCTTTGTTTTGCCAGCTTTTTACTTTTAACGCAGTTTCAATTGAGATCGTATGCACTTTACCATATAAGGGGCCGTTCTAGTGCTCCAGTTTTAGCCTCTCATAACAATCTTTTTTTTCTCCAAATGACATTAAAATCGGCTTTTTAATGACACTTGACAGACTTAAAAGCTGTATTTTTGAAGTGAAAACGTCTTTCGGCCTCTCTCAGAATTTTTATTTTTGTAGGTGTTGAATTAGACTGGGCCGTCACGCGTCAGGCTCGGATATGTAACGTTACTGCGAGTGAAGTCGGCTCGAGTCGACTAAGTGAGAGAGGATCAGTCGGCAGAAATTGTGGGTATTGAATGAGACTGAGCCGTCACGTTCGTCTATGTATAATAATCAGTCCACTCGTTGACTAAGCGAGAGAGATAAACTTGAATCTAAAGTATTTACAGCATATTTTAGCTTTCATAGGCCTATTGTTCAGGACAATATATCAGGCGGTTCCACGTCTAGTCGGGATACCGTCCAATTGTTTTCCGCTCTGTATCGAATTGAATTAGATTGAATCGAATCGACTGCCGTCGCAGTACTTGCTAAATATGAGTAGGTACTTTGGAGCGACATACAGTGGGGCGGCATCTAGCGCCGGATGTCTGAAGCATCTGTGTCACGGATGTATACGGTCAACGTGTATTAACGGGTGCGGTGTACGGGCGGCATATTTACACAGCCTCACAACGACGGCACCAGGGTGCTGAAAACGGTGAGCCTTTGTGGCTCATAATTACGGTACAAAAGCTCACTGATTTCGGCACCTACGCGAATTATTGAATTTATCGCAATTTATATCGCAATTTATAGCTTGTGAAGAATTGATAAAAGAGTTTTTATCACATCACCTTGTTTTGAATTATCCGCTATTACAAAAACATCTTACACAATTCTGGGAACGAAAATCCGAATGGTGTATATGCTACAGATCATCATATTTCACTCGTGGGCATAATACAAATAATATGGTGGAAGTGTCTATAAGAATTTTCAAAGAGAACGTGCTTCAGCGCAGCAAATCATTTAACACTGTAGCTACTATCGATTTTGTATCAAACCAACTTGAACAGCACTATATTAGACGCTTCTTAAGAACATATCATAACATATGCACTAAGTCGCAGAACTAATTTAGATTTGCTACATAAACAATTTTGTATAAAAGCAAAGACTTTACAGGTCGAGAAATTAGATAATTGCACATTTCACGTAACTTCGTCTGATAATACATTTGTATATGTAGTGCACTACGATATCGAGATGTGTGACTGTCCAGCAGGCCAAGGAGGCGCATTCTGTAAACATATGTGCCGTGGAACTAAATGAAAAAAAATATTGAAAAGTTGAAGATCGAATATGTTTAGCAAAACTAAGTGAAGGTAAAGAAATCGATGAATCATTTTTTCAGAATATGACTGAATTCAGTGGTTTTACAAGTGAAGCTTAAAGTGTTTCAAAGCCATTACAGCAACAGACAGATGAACAGTTTCTTGAAGAAGGAATGGTTGGTATGGAAACTCAGCCCTCTTCTGTGGATGACAATTGTAATGAAGAAATTGTGAAATTAGAGAATACTACAAACTCCTTTATTATTATGGTTAAAAATAATCCCAGCAAACATATGGGAAAAATGCTAAACATATTCAATAAAAAGATGGATCGATTAGTGACCCCTTCAGCATTTTTCCACTTTTGTTTATTGTTGTCAAAATAAGAAATTTCAAGTGGAAGAAAAATACTTGTACAGCCAACTTTCATTAGTAGAAGAAATAGCCAGAGAATATTAACCTGCGGATCGCGCAGAAATTAGTCTGGGACACCCTCAAAAGAGGAAACAAAAAACAAAAGAATAAAAAGATCTCTTAATCTTTCCCAAAACAAACTTTAATCAGCGTAATGCCAAAGGCCATGGTGCAAGGCATTAGTTTGACTTCGTATGTGTGTGCTTATGTATGTATACTAGTACATAATAATATATATCATATCACAACATCAATATAAGAAATAGTGTGTGTTTAAGATCACAAGATTGACGCTCGCTGCGTCTTACCAATAGCGATAATATTTCGTACTGAGGTATGTTCTAGCATTTTTGAAGTGAATACTGTATTAAAGGGTGCAGTGTATTGCGGGTTGTGGTAATACGGGCGGACGGTTACAGTATATATTTGAAAATTAGAAGTTTTCACTTCTATCGTGTGGTCATAAGGACACACCCAAGTTTTTAACTGCTAGTCTAGTCTAGTACTAAAGTAAAGTAGTACAGAACTAGCGCTTCGCACTCGGTCAAATTTTATCGGTTTTAACTCGGGCTATCATCGATGATAATCATAACACTAGTTATATATCCCCGAGAATATTTATGCGAGAGAAAATTCGGAAGCTTGGCGACAAAAAGGTCCAACGGTTCTCGAAACTGACGCACGTAGGCAGCTAGCTTGACCCAGCTTGCAGTTCCAGGTTGACCAGCATATAGTTCTTCAGTATTCTTCAGATGGACAGAACTTGTAGTGAGAGGAACCTGGTAACCCATGTTCGGTACCACGAAAGTCCCAAATTTTCGGCATCAGGGACGCTTGTGATGTAGAGCTTTTGGTCTACAAGGGGTAGGCTTTAGTAACATCAAAGTTTTTTTTACACAGGGCTATAATTTCTACATTCTGTCATGTTGGAGAGACATACAACAAACAAAATATTGTTTAAAAAATATGCTTTATTGCCAAGAGTCACAGGTCATAGATCTATCGTAAATCGATCAGAAATCCTCAAACTAATTTTCCATAATAATCAATAATCCTATGGGCTTCTCTATATCCGGTCTCTATCGCGCCATGAACCGTCGAGAAGTAGTAAGGATGTGTAGCTTCTCCAGCGAAAAGTAAACCCAAGGTCCCGTCATGACGATTTAGAGGGGCGGCTAACTTATCAGGCAACTTATTCCCACTGCTATTGCCTTTAACAGACTCGTAAGAGTACGTCCCGCGAAATAATGGATTGCTGTACCACGTGGACCTGTAAAAATAATACAAGAGTTGCATTTGTAAATACCCTTTCCACTGTCACTCAATTATCTAAGAGTATTGCACCACTTCACAAAGGGCGATTGCGGATGGCTATTTTCTAATTGGCTTTCCATAAAAAATGTATTTTTTAATATGTACAGCCTTTAAAAACCGATTATGATTTTGACACGAAATTTGATTGTCGCTGTGGAGTGAAATTTTATTTGTATAGAATTCTTAGGTTGGTCATGGTGTTTACCATTCTTTTTTCAATATTCTCTTTTTTGAATCTCCTCTCTAGCCCTTTCAGCAACGAATATGCGACATTTTAGATGAAACGGTGTTATTAAGTTTGATATTTAACAAGGAGGCTATGGTAACGGTTAACACTGAAACGTCAAAAGATTCAGTTGAAATTCTCGTGAAAAAAAAATAATTCAGTTAACGTTCTAAAAGAAAATGCCAGTGCAAATTAGTCCAATTCATGTAGCTAGAGTTGTGGCTTTGGTAGAAGATGGAAGGAGTCAAAGATATGCAGCTCGTATTGTTGGTCTACCAGAAACAACTGTCCGAAGAGCGATCCAGCGCTACCGAGAAACGGGCCAATACAGTAGACGTCCAGGTTCGGGTAGTTCCAGGATTATGCAAAATATTGACGATCGATTTATTGGTCTGCAAATATCGATGAATCCCTATCAAACAGCTGTGATCACAAACCGAAATTTAAGAGACGCACGAGGATAAGTTGTGTCAGATCGAACAATTTGTCGGAGATTCAGGAGTCTCGGTTTTATCGCAAGAAGACCTGCTATTGGAATGCGATTACTTCGACGACATCGAGTAGCTCGTTTGGATCTTGTTTGGAATGAGTTGCAATGGTCTCAAGTTTTATTCACTGACGAATCAAGATTCATGTTGAGATCAGTAGACGGGCGTCGGAGGGTTTGGAGAAGGCGTGGGGAAAGATACCAGGATGGTATGTTCAGTGAAAGGGAGAGTTTTGGCGGTAGTTCACTAATGGTATGGGGTGGAATTACCAGCGATGCCCGTACAGAATTATTTAAATCAATCTCTAAATGCAGTTAGATACATAGAGATCTTGAATGGACATGTTGTCCCATTTGCACCTTACATTGGCGAAGAATTCCTCTTAATGCAAGATAATGCACGACCGCATACAGCAGTGATGATAACACAATTTTTAAACGATGTCGGAATTAATCGTATGCCGTGGCCCGCTAAAAGCCCTGATATGAATCCCATTGAGCATTTATGGGATGAATTGGGACAACGTATTAGTAGACGCAACCCAGAGAATCTGCATGAATTGAGGATTGCTCTTACAGAAGAATGGGACAATATCCCTCAAATCACTATCACAAATTTGATTGAAAGCATGCCTAGGCGTATGGAAGCTGTTATAGCAGCCAGAGGAGGAAATACTCGTTATTAGTTAGTTTGTTGTTCAGTTATTTTTTAAGTTTATTGTTTTAATCATTAATAATTACAGTCGTTTTACTAAAATGTCGAATAATTCTTTGTTTGTTATTTCTTTTTGATGTTGTTTGTACTTGTAAGTAACAATTATTTCAGCGTCCGTAATTGAAAAGGCTAAATATTTCTTAAACGATGAACTTTTTAGACATTTTCAGCTCCACGGCCTCCTTGTTGAATATCAAACTTAAAACTTAAAACACCGTTTCATCTAAAATGTCGCATCTTCGTTGCTGAAGGGGCTAGAGAGGTGATTCAAAAAAGAGAATATTGAAAAAAGAATGGTAAACACCGTGACCAACCTAAGAATTCAATACAACTAAAATTTCACTCCACAGCGACAATCAAATTTCGTGTCAAAATCATAATCGGTTTTTAAAGGCTGTACATATTAAAAAATACATTTTTTCCGCATCCGCAAGAATCATCCGCAAGAATCGCCCTTTCAAACAAAAAAAAATTATCAAAATCGATAGGCTGGTTTAAAAGTTATTGAACATGGGACACAACAAATTTGGGACAAAATCTAGGTGCGCCACTTTTTATGTCCGTCAGTGTAGTCTGGTATTTACAATAATTGATTCTTACTTGATAATTTTGTCAGGCTGCACGATTGTAAATTTTTCCCTAAGGAATTTCTTGAACATATACATACAGCCCTCAGACAAGACTTCGTCTGGAGTTTGCTCCATCTCTGGAATTAACTCCCCGGAAAAGAAACCCAAAAGTACCTTGGGGTTATTAGCTGGGGTGAAGAAGACGACAGATGTCGTGAGCCATGATGTCCCATTCTGCAAAATTTAGGAAATCTAGTTCGAAGTACTTAAAAGACTTAAATTTATTTTCATTTAATTAACATTTTTAGTCATTTGCCTACAAGTCAAGATATTTATATTACATAATATTGTTACCTTAACCGGCCCTTTCCCAAACTCTGTCAGTATTCTGCTCCTGTCCTCAGGACTCCAGACAAAAGCGTAGGCCTCCTTGGTGTCCCACCACGTCTGAGGAAAATGCAAGATAATTTTCATGATAGCCCCAAAACCTATACCCCTGATAGCAGTAACTTTATCATCTGAAAGTTGGGGCTGAAACAATTCTTCATGCTTAGCCTTAAGTACCCCCAAAGATGGCGTAAAAATCACTATATCAGCCATGTACAACGAGTTGTCCACGGTTTGTAATTGAATTTTCGAATTATCTTTGCCCCAAATAATTCTGCTAACTTCCTTGTTCAAGATAATTTTGTCTGCGACTCCCATCTGTTGATTTGGGTCCGGAAATTTTTGCAACATTACTTCTAAAACGGTTTTGTAACCTAAGCCGTTCCAGTTTAGTGTTAGGTGGCCTTGACATCGTCTGTATTCCGAATCGGCAGATAGGTCGTATAGGGAAGAAGAGCTATCGTATCCCACCATATAGTGCTGGAGCCATTGGGCTGATTCCATGGCGATTCTAAGCATTTCTGGGTCATTTTTGTATTTCAGCTGGAACGTGAAGTTGAACCTATAAAGGTATCTATATATAAAACCTGTACGAAAACGGAAAACGGAGCACAATTTTTTGGGTTTACTTTCATAGTTTTATCCCCATTTCTTGAGCCTACATAATACATCTCAATAATGATGCAAGGTCAAGTAGTTAAGTTACTACAGACCCCCCCCTTGTATCCGTTTGATGTAGATGTAAAGGATCACTGACAATTATCCATATTATTTTGGACTTGGACCACCTCAGTTGGCCGTCAAATAGAGAGTAGCTTTCGGAATTTGTCGAATCTTCTGCAGTAGCAGGAGCCACCAAGCACCGATTTGATTGAAGCTGAAATGCGCGTGTTAAGGCGAGCCTTAAACAGAACTTAATTCCAGTCAAAGTTACCCATCCTGACCTTGATAATCGTCGAAATCAATTAAGATTAAGTAAGTTATTATATTAGTAGTTGTTCATAGATAAAGCTTACCGATTATCAAAACACTCTCCAATCGACCCTAAACCTTCACACTCATCCCCTTTTCCAGAATTAGGCACTGAAGGGTCTATAAATTCTGCAAACTCTTCCAAATTTTCATAGATTTTCTTGTTCAAGTACGACCCATTCGAGTACAGCAGTACAACTCTGGACTCTGTAAGTTTCAAAATGTTGTATTCCTTCACGGTATTGTATACAATATTGTCCGTTTCCCCATGACACCACTGAGCTCCTAGATCCAAATAAGCGTCTCCAAATTTTACACTGTGCACTCTTCCTCCTATCCTATCTCCAGCTTCTAAAACTGTTAAATCGGTAAAGTTGTGCTTCCATAGCCTTGTAGCTGCCGCGATACCAGCTGGGCCCGCTCCTATTACCACGATGGAGGGTTTCTCATGGCAATAAATTGAGGAGAATAATTGTACTAGAGTAATTAAAAGGCCGCAACTAGGCTTCATGATTACGCGCTTGCTTCTAATTGACAAATTTGTGTCTTCATTCATATTACTTATAATTTTAATTATCTGTGGTATGGCAGAGGTCACGCTTGACCTTTTGAGGATAGGTAATTCATGATATGATTATTGCGCGGGGCAGAACATTTAGTTGCCGATAACACAATAGTGTTATCAATATTTGGCTCGACTGAATTTTAATTACGGTAGAAAGGGTTATCTTGGGAGAGTGTTCAACTTTAGTCTTGTGCCATTTACTAGTTTCTTTTTATTTAATCACTCTATATTGTATTGCAATTTTAGTATAAATTTTAAATAGTATCGAGTTTCATTATCGTCCAATAAAATTTTTTCGTCCAATTTGGATATATTTGCAATAATTTTTTTATTGGTGTCTCATCAGTGGCAGTTCCTGTTTAAGGCCGCTTAGCCGCGCGCCCCTCCTAAGAATTTTCATTATCGCACAATTTAAATGTTTATTTAAATATTTATTATTCCTGTATTTGTATTACTATTCATTTTATTATTATTATTTATAAAAGTAGTTAAAATTTCTAAATTTCAAAAAACCCTCGCAGGCCTCGCTCATCTCATATATAGAATATTGCATATCATTCCAGCGCTCGACGCTGAAAAACTGCGGCCTGCATTAGCACTATTAGCACAGTATACATTCCTGTCGAGCGTTCCAGATAATATCCGATTCCATAAGAGAAATTGGGGCGCAGCTTATGTGCGACGTGCGGCTTCGCCGATCCCAGTTCATTTCGAGTTTTAAAAGAGTGCGTTTATGTTGCTTTCATAATTCGTATAATAGTGATACTTAATAATGAATTCCGTAAATAATATCATTCAAATAAATTTTGATAGGCTGTCATTAGCCGATAAACTTAAAATTAAAGAACTAGGGAGGCGGAGGAGGAGAAAAACCATGCTTAATGACAGATTAAATGCTTTAGCTATGATGTCGATAAATCGAAATTTAGTGTGCAAAATAAACAATTTTGATGATAAAGTGATGAAAAAATTTATTTCTATGAAGAACCGCAGAGCGGATTTTACTTTTAAAAAATGACGTACCTTCCCATTTTGTGTAGTTTCGTGTAGTATTCTTTCTCTTCCTACTTATAAACAGTGTAACAGTGACTACCTACTTAGTGAAGTGATTTTTGACATTATATAAACTATTACGCTGTGCCAGCTCTTTGTTATTGCATACTTGAATTTAAGTTTAAATTTTTGTTTGAGAAGTTTAAGGGTTTTTTTTGAAATTTTACAACAAATCGGTAAATTTCCTCTAGGAAACCCCCATTTTAAGGAGTTATACCAACTATACCTATATTGTGGACGTGGTTAGCTCAATTTTGCTGTATTTCTTACTTAATTTGTTATTATAACTGTTGTGTACTTGGAACTTGTGCACTTTTTAACTGTTTTTTTTTAATTTTAAAATGTGTAGAGAACGCTTTGTTTTCGATAAATGCTCCTTTTATCGTCCACGGCACTGGTCCAAGGGCATTTGTAATTTTATTTTATACTTATTTTAGAAAATACAGCGCCATCTATTGACATAAGCATGAAATATGAGAATACCTGTGACTGTGACAGCCATTATAGATTCCTTTCGCATGTGCCGCTGCCGCCTCCCCCTCCCCAACATAAGAACAGTAAGAAATAAGAACATAACTGTAGCTAAGTTCACTTCCATAGAAAATATAGTACCTGGAATATATTAATCTATGGTACCTGGTAGCCAAGAATACTAGAACAGAAGAAGACTAGAAGATACCCAAGAAGCTGCTACCTTCTTGCTGGTACCACAGGTCACAGGTCCTCTGTGCTACCATAGATTAAGTGAATAGATAGTCAGTGCCTATGTTATATTTTCTCGCTCCTAAATGGGACCAGAAACTCAAAGCGTTGGGACATAAGCCAGAAAAAGAGGTCTGAAAGTGAGATGCAGTACATACGCTCGCGTACCTGACCCACCCTAACCCAAACTTGACCACATCTTCTGAACTCCTTTTTGCGGAATTGTTTTTTAAATTGAGATAGAAAATAAGTCTCTGGTAGTAGACTTATTCGTCGTTTTTGGTATAAAAACATCCAATTTTAATGGATTTTTAAATATTAAAATTTGTTATACAAGCAAAAAATGAACGAAGAACATTTCGTACGTTTCAACTAACCAGCTAACTAATACTAAATAATTTTATTAAATTATAATACTGGTCTGGTCAGGATTTTTAAAATTAAAATTAAAAACGCTTGCCGACGGCTAGCAGCGGCTTTTATTAAAGTTTTAATGTAAAATATTTCAAAAATCGGGTAAATGACCGTAAAGGAAAAACACCGTTACGTGAAATAAATGCAATGCAGTGTTTTTTTCATATTTTACATATATATTGCATATTTTTTATTTTGATATACTTCGAGTAGTTTCCACAAACACCAAAACACTTTCACTTCGCTCGACGCGCGTTTCGCCAACCAAGTTGGCATCATCCGGATGATGACAACTTGGTTGGCGAAACGCGCGTCGAGCGAAGTGAAAGTGTTTTGGTGTTTGTGGAAACTACTCCGAGTGTTACAGTTACATCAAAGGTTCCACCCCTATCCAGTAGTTGATATACTTAACTAAAGAAAGTGTTATAATACTTTAAGGAAATATTGAGATTATCCGTTTATTCAAATAATACGTTTACTTTACGAATACTAGCGTTTACGTATACGTTTACTAGCATTTAAACTTGCCATGTAAATTTGGCAACATTCGCGGTTAGATAAACCGGCTGGGGTTGAACTTTCGTCACTCAATTGGAAAATTAAATGGCAGAGCATAATGTATCAATGAAAGAATGACAAAACTGTATTACATACAGCTCCATCTAGAATTTTCATTAGAAGCCTCAGTTTCAATATAGTTTGTGTAGATGTCGCTTATCATTTAGAGCGAGAATTAAGCGCATTACGATTGATTACAAACTACCAACTACTAACGATATTTTCTATGGTTCACTTCATAGATAAGCTCACAGTTCACTTCAGTCTTCAGTAACTATTAAAATGCTTAATGTCAGATGTGAATCTGTCAGTTGTCTTGCTGAACATTTTAATATATAATATCTAATGAATATTGCCCGTTTTTCTCGTGATATTCTTTAAAACCGTCGCATATTCTTAAAAGCTATTTGCATAAATTGTATACACCATTTAAAGAGTAGAGGTAATATTAATTACTCTAAAGTGCATCATAAATATTTTTTGGAAAGTTGTTGTTTATCAAGATAATTAAAAATGCCTCTAATCGACGGTATAGGCGATGAGGTAACTCATTTTTTTGTTGCATTGTTTGTTGTAATTGTAGGTAAGGTAATTTAATAGGATTAGTATTAGGTTTTTAACGTTATCCAGTTGTAGTTATGTTAGCCTGGTGGACTACAAATATATCTGAGCAAAGGCACGTAAGGACAGTTTTGTTGTTGGAAAGGAGAAGACACAGGTCTCACCGTAGGTTAACTAACCACACGGAGACTGTCACGATTGCAGAAGGTAAAATTAATTGACTAGTTACCCATATATACCACAATAAATGGGTGACGAGGTAGATTTGGGTTAGCGTTGACTAAAACTTTTCTGATGCGGGAAAGTAAATTTTCAGATACGGTCTAGAAAAAAATTGTTCCTAATTTGTGCAAAAACTCCGTTTCGCGTTATTCGGGCATTGGCTCTTGGAGTCCGGGAAAGTATCACTTCCCGCTCTAGTTAGGAAAATAACTATTTGTATATATAATAATGCATGATTCTACTTGTATAATAAATAATATGATGATATTACTAAAACTTTATAGAAAATTAGCGACTAATATTAATAATGCTAATAATAAAAACTGAAAGAATGCTTTAACTTCTCAACTTTAAATGTAGTAAATTAATACCCAGAAACTTTTCTTTAATACTTAAAACTTTTCTTAATATTGTTTCTTGCTATTTATGGTTGATATGTTCATATGGTTAATTTCTTCATTATATGGTTAATCTCCACTTTCCAATATTTACTTGAAATTCAAAACCAAGGTGGAATGATAACCTTGATTATGATGGAAAATATAGTACATAAATTATGAAGATCAGACAGACAGAACAAGACAAATCCGCATATATTACAATTTTTGTCTAGTCTATAGTGCTAGCCTTTCCAAGATATCCAGTGGAAATGTTCAAAAGTTAGTTGAAAAACTTTATACTTTATTGTTATATTGCTCTGCTTAATTAATAATAGTTACCTATTAAAAATAAATATTTTAAAATATGTTAGGAATTTTTTATTCAGATTATGTAATATCGGCACTTAGGTATTTGTTTATACTGAACGAGAATGGACTAAACTATTTAGCCTTGATGATGACATTAATATAGACTAGATTAGAAACACATGTTATTGTTGATATATGTGTTGTTGCATTTTATTATAAATTTTAATATCTTATCTATATATGAGTAACCCACATGTGAATACAGGAACAGCGATGGTGTCACCGATAAGTGAAGAGGGTCCTAGTACAGGTGATACTTCCTCGGAAGAGCCATCTACAAGTGTTCTTAAACCACCTGAAGCAAGTACGAGTGATGAGGGAAGCACTACTAGTGCGGTAAATGCGGAAAATAGCGTGGATCCGGATCCGGGAGAAGAGGAGAATATAATCGAGACTATGGACTCGGATGCTTGTGTACTGAGGCAAAGGAGGTTGGCATTTTATGACAATTGGACTAATTCCATTCATGGTAAGGTATGAATAATACAGAATGTACTACACGAATTGCGTCACTTAACTGTCTAAAATTTTGGGTTCTTATGGCAAAGTCTGAAAACTGCAGGACTAAATTATACAAAGAAAAAGCACAGTTTAAGAATTTTAAATACTCAGTTAACTGTTGCACTGATGCACAAAAAATAAAACCCCCTACTTTCAACTGTTGATTTATTTCTCAATCTGTCAATCATGTTTTCATAAATTACAGTAATGTGTATTGAAAACTTCAAAACTATGCTAAACATTCCTTGTAAATTAAGGCTAAAATATTAAATAAGATATGTACATACTGTCGCTATTATTTTTAGAAAGAGACATAGGAGAGTCCCAGACATCTACGCAAAGTGCAGATGTAACCCAGAGCTCAACAATTGCAGAAGACTTAGTAGATAATATGTTAGATAGTAGTGACCAGACTGTGATGGAACATAACTATGCCGAGAGAAGCAATACCGCCTCAACCATTTCAAATAACGACACAGAAAATATAAAAAAACAAAGTAATAATAGTTCAACAAAGTCCGAAGATAGTAAGTCTGGAATAACTATTAAGCTCAAATATATTAATGATGACTTAAAACTGGTTGATGGAAGACTAGAAGAAAAATTGGGAGATTTCAAAAGGCAAGTATATTAACTTGCATATATAATAGAAAACATTAAATCTCCTGCATTTTTTAGGCGACATTTTGAGCTGGAATTGGCTGCAAATAAACTAGTTCGGTTAATTTTTAACGGCCAAGTTCTCCAACCCGATACTCAGACTCTCAGAAGCTGTGGTTTCTTCGATAACTGTGTTGTCCACTGTCTAATTCATCAGAAAAGGACACAATCAAATGAGACAGTTACAGAATCAAGAGACGGTTATTCTTTCCCAACATCAAATGGCATTCCAAATTTAAATAACAACAATCAAAATAGAGACTGGGATCTAGGGAACTTTTTGTTTGCTTTCATTAGTTTTATATTGCTGGCAGCATGGTATTTCAGGTAAGAACTTAAATATCAAACTTTCTAAAGTAAATAAGATTTTGTTTTTCTAGATATGTATATGCTCACCTATACACAGTGACCGCCACAGTAGGCTTAATATTAATTACAGGCATTTTTACGATAGTCTTAGTGGGGATGTACTTCCCAGATAATGAACATTTGCCCAACCCCACCATTCGTAGAGCACGGGAGCGTGTGCAACCACAACAATAAAGGACGGAAGGCTTATGGAATTACTTAAAATATTTTATATATTTATTTTTAAATACTAAAATATATTTTTATTTTCTTATGTTAAGTTTATATAAAGGCTTGTGTAATTTTATTTTAAGTTTAAAATTTATATTGGTAGTTAAAAATAAAAATTACCTACTTTATTACAATATGTATTGACATTTCTCTAAAAAGCGCCATTAGAATAGCCTACATATCTATGTAAAAATGAGTGCTAGATTGCTAAGTTGTGCAATAGCTGCTGGCTATGACAGTCCTAGGACCATAGATATCTAGAACTGCCATGTGTTGACCGCTTTGGACACAATACTAAAGGGAAATAAGTCGCGAAGTTGCAGCTAACTGATTATAAAATTAAATGTTGATTGTATTTAAAAAGAAATAAACTTTGAAAGTAAATGTGCCGTGACCATAGACTTATAAGCAAGGCCCCTTGCTTATAAGTCTATGGCCGTGACTAATGTTCGTAATTGGATTATAGTCCATTAGGCGAGGATGTAACATGCATCTTATAATTATTATTAGACAATCCTTAACTAGGTGTTTCAAATACCCACAATTTCGTACTTAATTAACATAATAAAGGATAACTAGTTATTAATGAAACCATAATATTATTTAAGACCTATTAAGCTGAAAGTTAGGAGCTTGAATCTCACCTGAAGACCTGAATAATAACAGGTTGCTGTAAACCCATGTGTCCCAGGTCTCTGTTATTTATATTAGTTTGGCTGCCTGGCACTTAACTACTATTTCTACTATTACGAAATGTATTATTACTTATTGTAAACAAAATCTGAAAATAAAGCTTTTATGAGCAAAGGAAGATATCCCGCTTCGGTACTCAAGAAACGCATTCATTATAATTTATTTGAAACTAAATTTGGATCAATTCAGATACGGCAACTACTACTGAATCGAAATAAATGAAAATTCCCTAGATTATTTAAGAGGCAGTTTTTGAATTTTTTTAAGGGTAGTAATTAGGTAAGGTAACATAAATAGAGTAGACTCGGTGTAGTTGTAACAGTGTAGTGTAACACTGTCTTGAGTTTCCACTCAGTTGCTGAGTGGTGAATTCACTGTGGCCGAGTGGAAATCATAGATTACCGCGCTATCATAAATTATCAACAGCGCCCCCTTCGCAATGTAAACAAATGCTGTATGTGAGATACGCTTTACCGGGTCTATCTATTTATGGTCGAAGTCATTGGCAATCAATAACAACCTCTAGTGTTCATGTTCGTGTCGTAATTAACATAGACAAAAGAACCCATAAAACATCAGTATTATATTGCTATTATGATTATACCTACATATATATCACAGACGATTTTTCGTCTGTGCCTATATTATATCTTACCCATAGACAAAATAAAAAGAATTTATATTTCTCCATGATATCAAACAAGGATACCTTAAATGCATAATGTAAATGTATATTTCGTATTTCGTTTATGCCGAAATGTATCCAATATTATCTATGAATATGAATACTAAAATGTGAATGCCCAAGAACCATAACGAATCATAAAATAAAGTTAATGCGTAAAGTAAGGTACCTAGGTACTAGCTTTGATTATATAGATAATCAAAGGTACTAGGTTATCCATACCCCTAGGCAAAAAGACCATATCTCTGAGGCACAGCTCTGTGGTATATCCACCTAGAAGTGGAAGGGGAAATACATTATTTTATTTAGCATAATTTGCATAGATCAAAGTAAATAATGCAATTCTCGTTTATTCGCATGTAAATTTTTCACTCAGGGCTATTTTAGGATAAATACAAATCAACAAAATAAATTACATAACTATAATTAAACCCGAAAAGATATGCTAGGAACGCTAGGAATTCTTAGTCTGGGGATTTTAGTACTTTTCGGTTGTAAGATCTAGTAAAAAATAGTGCAAAAGGTGTAATGTGATGCAGAAAATGGGACAAAATTTGTTGTTTTTTATTTACGTTTTGGAATATTTCTGCAAAATATGTGATCAAATTTAGTGTACATGTACTGCACATTAGTGTTAATCTGTTGTTTAAAAAAAATGACGATTGTTATTAAGTTCAAGCTACTAAACGACCTTTAAATTTCTTGACCTGGGCTAAGTTATCCATGTTTGGTTTTAATAAAAATAAAACGCAAAATTTACATTTTATTTAATTTTAATATTAATTATTTATAGAAAGTGTTACTCTTCAGCATGTTTGCTATTAAATCGAGTTTATTTAGATATAGTTTATTCTTTTATGTTCTTCTCATAATAGGACAAGGTAAATTAAATTCTTCATTAACATGGTACAAAACTTGCATTAAAAAAACTTAATTTCAGATACTTGTACGATATATGCGACAGTAGCTCATACTGCTCTTGTCACCACTCATTGTGAGTATTACAACAACACTTGCGCTTTGGGGCAACCAGGGTGTGTGGATGTCGAAGAATGTGGGCATCCAATGGATGGACAACAAAACCATTGTTACGTGCTCTGGTCTATAGAGGATGGTACAGTAAACGTTTCTCTCAAGGTGAGGTACAAACTATTCCGCACTTTTTTTTGTGAAGTAAAAACTGTTTCCCGAGATATTCACATTAGATAGATAAAACAAATACAATAAAACCAATCAAGCCTAAATTATATAGAATGTAAAAATTATTGTAGAATATAGAAGTATAACGAATTTGTAACTATAGCCTCTATATAAGTTCATAAATTTAGAGGTTAGACAATGTTTTTTTGAGGAAATATTAAGATTATACCATGCATTGATATTATAAATGATTAATAGATTAGTCAGCATTAGATAGATCTATCTAGAAGTAGATAAAATATTTGGGATTGTTGCTTCCTAAAATATAATATAATTATTTTTCTCGTTACGGCTTTGGAAAGCAAATGACACATGTTATATATCAGAAGTCACTATTCTTGACACTTCTATCAGCATCTGACAGTTCTATCAAAAACATATATACTTACTGATATTCACGACTGCCGCAGAAAATGGGAATCCACATAAATGGAACCACTGGCGACCTGCGTAGCAAAATGCCATTTATAAATATTTCAATAGCAACTTGCAATGTGAAGTTCCATGGCAATGATAAAAACATTTCTTTACACTGTTTTATTTGGAGTTTTGTTAATAATTTAATTTTGTGAAATACTAGGTTTCGATTTCAATTAGATTCCTTATTTGAAAACATTTATTGTTTTGATGTATTTATAAAAAATAACGCTATGTAATGTATGTAATAATGTATCGATAGGTTAGATATAGATAGTTATTGATAGATTTTTATCCATAGGTAGCAATATCGGCCTGTGCGCATAATGACGTTTGTTATCTTCTCCAAGCAATTCCACTCTACCCTACTTGTAATTAAGCATGCAAATATATGAAATATATAAATAATCTTTTTATTTATTATAGAATATTGCTTAAAAATTTTTGTTTTACTGTATAAAATTAATTTATTCCTGCGTATTAGATGCCAATTTTTTTGGTTATAGGGTTGCTTCTTGAATGCCGCTGATTGTGTCAACCAAACGAAATGTGTGGAGAGGGGGCAGAATCCGAAGAACAACTTGTTATTTTGTTGTTGCGAGGGCAACATGTGCAATGTTAATTTCACTTGGGAGCCTGACCCAATAGAATCATCGCCACCAAGTAGTGAGTTTTATTCTTTTGGTAATTTTCTTGACATATTTATCGTTGGCAAACATTGATAGGATGAGAAGAAAGTGATAAGCACTATTATAGTTTTCAAATATTCCAATTTATCAATTTAACGTTAGTTGAGATTAATATTTTTTTAGCTGCAGTTCCCACTCATGATGCAAATGGGTTCAATTATTATCATGTTATTTTGATATTCATGGGGATTTGTTTCGTAATACTAGTGGCCGTTGCAGTTGTTCTTTGGACGAAAAGACATAAACACTATTTTAACGGGGTGAGAAACTATAAATTTACTCAAATAATGGTTAAAATGTCTACAATGTTACAATTTCACTTTTTTTGTACTTTCAATTATTAATTTATGGTTATCCTATAATAAAATTAAATAAGTTAATAGAAGATATTTATTGACAACTCTTTTCTTTTCTGCTGCTCTCTCAGTGGGGTGTAAGTGGCTATAATCTCTTTAAGGTAGATACTAGATCCCACAAATCTTTATTTTAAATAGCCTGGTACCATTTTCTGGTTTTTATTTTTAGTTGCCGACTTCTGAACCAAATCCAATGCCTCCGCCTTCACCGTTTTTGGACACAAGACCCATCCAATTGATCGAGATTAAAGCAAGGGGGAGGTTCGGTGCTGTATGGAAAGCACAGTTTAAAAATGATGAAGTAGCCGTTAAAATATTCCCAATACAGGTAAAATTGGTATTGTATTCTTAACCTCAATGCTAAAATTTGTGTTCCAATTTTAGGATAAACAGTCCTGGCAAACGGAGCAGGAAATATTTAAACTACCGTACATGGAGCACTCAAATATTTTGCACTACATAGGCGTTGAAAAAAGGGGTGATAATCTACAAGCAGAGTTCTGGTTGATCACTGCTTATCATGACAGAGGATCCCTCTGTGATTTTCTCAAGGCTCATACATTAACATGGAATGAACTTTGTTGTATTGCTGAAACTATGTCAAGGGGTAAGTTTTTTCCTGGTGGTACACGACACAAAATAGGGATTGTTTTGTGTAAGTAATTTTAATGAAATGGTTTGTACAAATTAGCAGTTCTCATTCTTTTTTTTTTTTGGAAATGGGTTTGGGATATTTAAAAAAAACAAAAAATAATAAGTAACAGCTTATTATTTGAAAATTTCTTACATTTGGTCTCAGTTAATACAAATCGTGGGTTTTTACGAAGTGTCTGCCCCTTCAACTTTTCTGATTCATACACTAAAAGAAACAGGATAAAATAAAGTGTAGGTATTTACGGATTTTCTCGAAAAGAATTATTGTGGTTACACATTTTTTATACGCCTATAGTTTACACTATTTTATAAAATATTATATACCTATGCAGGTTTAATGCACTTGCATGAAGCCATACCTGGAAAATCGCTCAGTGATCCCGCAAAACCTTCTGTGGCTCATAGAGACTTTAAAAGCAAAAATGTGCTTTTGAAAAGTGACATGACCGCATGCATTGCAGACTTTGGTCTAGCAATCGTTTTTGAAGCTGGGAAATCTTGTGGAGACACCCATGGACAAGTGGGGACTAGAAGGTGATCTTATCCGATAGTTGTAACTGTTTTATATATGTTTCTATCTTTTAATAGATATATGGCTCCAGAGGTTCTGGAAGGTGCCATCAATTTCACACCTGACGCTTTCCTAAGAATAGACATGTATGCCTGTGGTCTGGTCTTGTGGGAGCTGGTGTCCAGGTGTACAGCCCAAGATGGGCCTATCCCGGAATACAGGCTGCCTTTTGAAGAGGAGGTTGGTCAGCATCCCACGTTAGAGGATATGCAGGAGTCTGTAGTACAACAGAAAGTTCGTCCTGTTATACAGGAGCATTGGAGGCATCATCCAGTAAGTTATCAGGATATAAAATTCTGCCCGTAGTTAACCTTGTAAATCGTAGGGTTTAGCAGCTATGTGCGACACTATGGAGGAGTGCTGGGATCACGATGCCGAGGCAAGGTTATCGGCATCATGTGTAATGGAGCGCGTAATGCTACAGACTAAATATCAGCAGCCGACAATAGGGTGGCGGATTGAAAATGAAACGCCACTAACGCCACTGAAAGAAAATAGCATGTAGTGAGTGTTAAGGTAAGATTTCTTATATTTCTATATTTTATATTGCTAATGTTATACTTTTGGGTACTTTATGAGCAGATATTGGGGTTTCCTTTATAATTTGCCACCCTCTTATGGAGTTTATTTGGATAAATGCAGAACAATTTTAAATGCAAATTTTGCCGTTCTTTCTGTCGTTCGAATTTTAATAATCGGTCAACAAAACGGACAACGAAAATCATAAAATGAAAAATTCTTTAAAAGTGTTTTATTTTAAGAACCACCCAGTATATTACTTTTTTGTAATCCTTGTAGTTTTAGAGGTTGAGTAATTAGAGATGAGTATTTCATGGAAAAATAGAATTTCACTTTACCACAGACTACTGACTAATCTAGACCTTGATAATAGATAATAGACCTAATCTAATCTTGAACATTGAATATTAGAAAAATCAACTTTTATTTACTTCCACAGGTAGTACAAGCCTTAAAGAAGACTGAGTGTTTAAGCGTTGCTATACGATCATTCTCCAACCAAGAGCGTAATTTTTAGTAAACACTTTTTTTTTACAAAAACTGAAATTTCCAAAAAAAAAATTTGCTTTCAGCTACCGATAATAACGAATAATAGCGATAATAACAAATATAAGTTGCGTTAAAAAAGTAATTAAAACTTAAAAACATGATTTTTAACAATTTTTTCCATTTTTCTCTATGGTTTGTGCAGTAACATAATATAAGTTATGATGCATTAATCGGAAGATAATGAAAATACTTTCTCATTTAGCTTTTTTCATTTAATTTTATTAGCGTAACCCCATTTTTTTTTTTACGAATTTTCTAAATATATTTTTCACAGATTTACACAGATATTTACACAGAATTTTGTCATAGTGAAGGGGAATATTATGTACAATTTTAAACTATTTATTAAAATTTACACTTTAATTACTTTAAGAACTTAAGATTCCATGTTACATTGATAAACAAAAAAATTACAAATCCATAAAACAAAGATTGCAAAAAACATGCGAAAATAGTTGTTCTAAATATTAAAGATTTCATCTAAAAAATGTGACTGCTGCAATTTTTTTCAGTAAAAAAGTTGATTTATTAAATAAATCAAAGCGAAACGTATTTATGTCAACTTTTGTGTTAAACTGAGTAAAACTTTTAGCAAAACTTTTCAAATGTTACAAGAGGCGTTTGAGGATGAATGTTTGAGTTGATCACAGTGTCATGATTGGTTCAGGAGATTCAAAGAAGGGCTGACGTCTTCAGCAGCTAACCCACGTTCAGGATGGCCCTCCACTTCGACTGATAAAGGGCATGAAGAGTCTCGTGCAGTCGAATCGTAGTGTAACCATTCGTGAGATGGCTGAGGAATGCAACTTTTCATTTGGTTCATGCCAAGAAATTTTAACACAAAAACTGAACATGCACCATGTGGCTACAAAGGCTACAAAGCTTGTCCCATGGCTGTTACCGAGGAGCAAAAACAACACTGAGTTCAGGTTTGTCAGAAACTTGAAATGGCAAATGGTGACGACAACTTTTAGAAACGTATCATCACAGGGTACGAGACGTGGGTTTACGGCTACGACGTGGAAACAAAGGTTCAATCATCACAATGGAAGTCAAGAACCTCCCCGACACCCAAAAAAGCACGGCAGGTGAAATCAAACATCAAAGTCATGCCCACTATTTTTGTCGACTGGAAGGGTGTGGTGTTCTAAGAATTCCTTCCACGAGGGGAAACAACTAATCATTTTTGCTACCTTAAAACTCTGAAAAATTTGTGTAAGGCTGTGCAAGAAAGACACCGGTGCTGTGGGGACTGTGTGTTGCACTATGACAAACCACCAGTTCATTGTGCGCTGCTTATTCGTGATTTCTGCACAAAAAATGGCATGACTGTCATCCCCCAGCCCCCCCACTCACCAGACCTAGTCACTGGGGACTTTTTCTTGTTTCCCAAACTCAGAAGACCTTTGAAAAGGCAGTAATTTGGCAGAGGTTGATTGAAAACATTAAAGGAAAATCGCTGGAGGAGCTAAACGGCATTCCACAAGAACAGTTCTCACAGTCCTTCCAGCAACGGAAACCAAATTGTGAGAAGTGTATATGTTGCTAAGGGGAGTACTTTGAAGGGGGCAATGTTTAAAGATTTATAATATTTTTAAATAAGGTTTTTAAGAAGCATTAGTTCTTGAACTTTATGATTACCCCTCTTAATATAAAATGCAATAAAATTACAGTAATGTTATAGGAATCATGCTAGAACGTATCTTTAAAATACTCATCCAGTGTATAGTAGGCCTTCTTTACAAGCACAGCTTTCAATCTTTACAAAATCTAAATCTTCCATCCATTGGAGGAATAGGATTTATTTGTATTTTTACCATCGCCAATCACACAACGAAACGATAAAAATATGTCATGGCACCGAGAATTTACACATGTTATATCTAGTAGGTAGTAGGTATAAAGGACTCACAAAACCATATATTACATATTATTATGTTTGTCTCCAATGCATTATTTGAATTATGCCGCTGTTTCTGTTCTTTGATTATTAAAATAACTGTTTGCTGACTTTAAATTTGACATGAGGTTTTCTGTTGTAGTTCTAGGTGGGAATTGAACAGTCCGTACCTGCAACACTAATAGTACCTGCACTCTGCAGCCTGTGTCTTAGTTACCACACTTGCCTACTTTCAACTCAAGCCTAAGTTACTAGCCACATAAATGACATCTGCAGATATTTTATACTATATATATCGGCCTTTATTTACAAGAGAACGTTTTTATTTCGGAAATTAACTGGAGAGTGTCCAAACTGGAGAGGCCGTAATATGTCGGATCTAACAAGCCGACTAGGTTTATTCTCTATTTCCTTACCGATGTGCCAATAGATGATGTTTTTTTATACGATGGATTTGTATATACCATTCTTATTTCCTAACTTGTGTGGTGTTCGGGACACTGAAATATCGATACAGAACTAAAGAACTCTTTGGACAGGAGGTTAACTATTTTCAAGTATTTCGTTTTAATAATATGTACCCATTTTGTGATGGTCTAGACTAGAGTAAGGTAAGTGAGGGAGTGTGTTAGTTAGATTGGTTACAATATTTTTTTGTGTACATTGTTACAGTCGTGTGTAGAAAGTAATGTGGCGGTAAAGGGCCTTCTCTACTGATTTGTTAAAAATCTTTTGGATCTATGTATTTCTATGTATATCAATCTCAGCTCAAGCCAATGTTTTGGATCAAAAGTCTTTGTTAAGACTGGTTAAGTATGGAATATTTATAATTCCAAAAATTCTTATGCCATTGATAATCATATATTGTAGAGTCCATGGCCACATCAAAGTCGTCTAGAAATGATTTTCGTTTGCACTTTGAGTTTAAAAGCTGTAACCAGCTTTAGATGATCCCTGATCTTTAGAGATATCGAAATTCGTAAGTCGTCAAGTGTAGTCCTGTACGGGGTGGTTTTAGGGGATGAAATGTGAAAAACACCCCAATTTTTTTTGCATAATATTAATCTACACAATTGGATGTTTGTCTAGACCAAAGCTCACCAATATAAGACATCTAAAAATATATTTTTTTAAATAATTTAAAAGTCCAGAAAGCATGGGATTAAATGGACCACCGTAACGTTTGCCTAATGCTAGTGAAATAGACCTTAATATTTTGACATGTTCCCGCTTTACACCACGATAGCTACTTTATTTGCAGTGTGATAAAAAAATACCTACGGATAGCGTTTTAGAGCCTAATTTCAGTTTTCTAATGCATATTTTGTTTATTAATTCGGATAATTCTATAAATTTTTTAGTGATTTTTGTAAGAGCAGTGGCATTGCGTGGGTACTCTCTTTATTATGGTCGAATATCGCCTATTTCTCTCTTATGCGTATGTTACATACATAGAAATTATTGAAAATAGAAATGTTATTATATGCGAAATCTAACAGATTAAAAATACCGTTTTTATATTGTTATAACATAATATGTGAACATGTAGAGTGAAAAACAATTAACTAAGAATTATTTCGTCAGTGCCTACAACCCATGCAAGCCTGTCCGACATAAGTAGGTAAAGTGTGCGAGCGAGACATAGAGAAAAGGCAAGCACCGATGGTGCCCACTTTCCTAGTGCAGTAATAGGGAACATGACTAAAATCTTAAATATAAAAATAACACTAAGAAACAGCGTAACGTTGTAAGAAAGAGATTTTAAGAGCTGAATGTTAAGCAAAAATTAATGAGGGTCTTTCATATATTTTTTTTTTCCAAAATCGCTTCCCCTCCAAGTCACAGCCCACTAAAATTGGGGTAATAAAATAGTTTTCCTCCACTATGCCTATGGAAGAATTTAGAAGAATGAAATTTGGCTGGCAACGTTCACTAATAAAATAACAGCGTGTGACAGTCTTTGTAACCCTGAGATATTGTTACAAGGGGGTAAAAAATCAATATCTATAATAGGTAATATTTTTCATTAGAATTTTTTAATGCATCGACATTTCCTTATTTAAAAATTTGATGTGCAAAGATGGCTCCAATCTCCAACTTTGTCTCTTGAGTTTTCTTCAAAAAATATATAGTAAGTATCCACAAAAAATTGAAAGATTTTAATCACCTTTCATTCACTGAGGGGTTATTACTTGGTGACAGTCAAGTAGGCGGTTGTCAAATAAAGTCATTATGTCAGGTATTGCCCTTGTTCTTGTTTTCTCTAATCTCTAGAGAGTTACATCATAAACCAATTCGTATTTATTTTAACTGTAAACTTGACGTTAAATTTAAAAAAATATATGTTTTTAATTCTTATAAAACTCTACACAAAACAAGAACAATGACAATACTCTATCATCATAATTTTATTGAACAACAGCCTACTTGACTGTTACTATCAATTTTGCGAAGAATCGTCATTTGTAAATTGTAGGCTGTGGCGTCACAACTTTGAACCTGTTTGAAACGGTTCGCTCGCACAATCTTACTTTTCCCTATTGCGCATGTGGTTGCTGAAATTATTTACTTATTTTATATATGTAGTAAGTGCATTGTGACTGTTTTTATATAAGGGCAGATGTTTTGTGCCGAAGTGCATTACCGTATATCAATCTTGTAAAGAAAAACATTCACTACTTCGTGCACCAGCTGTTGAAATTTCATTATTGAAATGGTAGAAGACTATTCCGCGGGAAGACAGAGAGTTGGCGCAAAAAGATTTCGTTTGTAAAAAACATTTTGAACCTGTTGCAATTAACCGGCAATGGACAGATGGTTTATAAATTGTAAGTTTATGGTAGTTTAGTTTATGGTAGTTTATCTATATTTATTGTTTTCTATAAACTATACTTTTTGGTACTTAGATAAAACTTGTAAACGTTACGGTGGCCCATTTAATCCCGTGCTTTTCGGACTTTCACATTATTTTTAAAAATAATATTTTTCGATGCCTTACATTGCTGAGCTTCGGTGTAGACGAACGTCCAATTGTGTAAATTAATAGATATTATCTAAACAAAAATTGGGGCGTTTTTCACATTTCATACACTTGAACCACCCCGTACAGGAATACCCTTGATGACTTACGAATTTCGATGTTTCTAAAGGTGAGGAATCATCTAAAATTGGTGTCAGCTTTTAAACACAAAGTGCAGACGAAAATCACAATTTAAGCATCCATGGACTCTACTAATACTTATACCTAGTACTGGTTGCCGATTTAAGTTTCAAGGCAGTTATAGTTAAATTTAGAGTTGGCCCATGTTATATATAATTTTATATATGTAGTGTTAATTTTTATTTAGTGTTTTAGCAGTGTATAACGTGCTAATGGTGTGTAAGTATGTGTTTAGTACAAATTAGTAGCAAAAAAATATTGTAAGAATTTAAGTTTTATTTATTTCATATTACTATTATGTATGATATTATAATTTGGAAGGTGTTGACTATGTTTCGTTTATATCGTGTTTAATTTCGAATACATTTTTTGGATTTTGAAATGAAGCAGATGCAAAATAGAATGAAAATGTAAATATTAGAAAAATTATTATAAAAATCCAAAAATATGCGTAAATTCGTAATTAGAGATGAAATTAGAATAGACAATTTTCGTGACGTTGACACCTTTTTTGCGATTGTTACTAACGTATCTTAGTAATATAGTGTTAACTGAAATTTTGTGCCATAAAAATCCTCTAAAATTTGTCTGTGCACATTTTAACGACAATGTAAAAAACTATATGTAAAACATTTTTAGGAAACAGTAGAGGGTGTTTTCCAGGGATCGTGCCAAACTACACATTTACCAAAATTGGCTATTACTATTATTATTATATAATCCATAAAGTAAGATCATCCGTTGAATGGATTAATATGCACTTACTTACCCATTCATATAGAAAATTTAAAATGTTGAGGTATTTATAAATTAGTTAGGTTAGATATGCCAAAGACAAATTGGGATTAACTTTCATTTTACCATTACCTCCAACCAGTGGCAGCTCGTTGTATGAGGCAACTGAGGCCGGGCCACACTGTAAAATTTGGGTCACAGTGTATATTTTAATACCTACTATTCTTACTATAAACCTAAATAAACAGCTGTTAAAAACTAATTTCTAATTACCTAATACATTTATCAAAATAAGAGAATAATATATTTGTTTCAATATCTCGCCGTTTTCGCCCACCCTACTATTACTCCCCACCACGGTGACGCGGAAATTTCCGAGCTTCTATTCGCGTCATACATGCCCATGGTTCCCCCACCACGCGAGATAGTTAATATAACACGATTTACACCGGACCCTGAGGAAACTTGATTTCTCTTGTCGATTATAGTTTGAGAGCCAATAGCCGTCCGTTCTGTAGCCACACGGTTTTCAACCATTGTTGAAAGCACCGTATTTATTATAGGTAATATTTGTATTAAATACAGAAGGGAGAAGAGTATCTTCTTAATAGTGGATCAATCCTTAATGTGTGAAATATAGTATTAGAAGTAAGTAATTATAGTATTATAGTATTGGCAATATAAAATGTTCCTTTTACAAAATTATTAGAGAATCGAGGTACAATAATAAGGGTCTCATCAATTTCCAGTTTCTTGATTTCCAGATAATTAATTCATTGTCACACATTCATTTGCCACTCTCAATATTCATTTTTTTTTCTTTGGATCAGCCGTCACAGGTGTGAGTGACATGCTTCGAATGATCAAGATTTATTTTATCACGTAAATGGTATACTTTGATATTTTAATACTTACTCTGTAACTATAACTTGAATACTCTATAATTGGCACATTTTGGCAATACTGGTGAAACTTGAGAACTATTGTATCCGACTTTTCCATGTAGAAAAGTTCATTAGACTAATCCACTATTTCAGGAACTGTCCAGTGTGTCCACTGTCCACTTGTCTTGATTTGTGGAAAAATTTACCCTTATTATTAACGATTTTTAGTCAAGAGAAGGGGTCAAAAATCACATTATTTTAAAGCTGTCAAATTCTCTTTGTATTCACACGGTATTTTACTTTTTAATTTTGGTTCTCTCAATTCTTCTCGCTACATCCTTGAAATGCCTCATTCTTCTTATGAATGTTGGATCTTCTTCCTCTCCTATTCTTTAATTTTCGTTAAATTAGCTCAAAATGTCCCTGAATAATAACACATTCATCTAACCTTATTTTAGGTTACCTAAACTTAAAAATATTCTTCGGTAAATCCGCAAAACTTGACGTAAAAGTAAAATTTTACAAGACAGGAGAAACTATTTCCTCTATTTTAAAAATGTTTGACCATGTGGATATGTTATTTAATATTTACTTAACATTGTTATTCTTATCATCATGATATTATCTAATATGAAGCCCGTATTTCACGTGGACAATACTTTTTAAAGATTCAATTCCAACGGGGCGGAAACAGCCATATGAAATATTAATTTATGTTGTTTAAATCTCAGAAATATTATCAAATTTTATAGATTCTCAAATTTGAAAATCTCGTGTAGTTTGGCACTGTCCTTGGGACACGCCTTGTAAGTTTGTGCAATTAAAGTTAAGTTTAAAGGAAAGTAAAAATATATTTTTAATAACCCATCTGTTTAGCAGAGATGTAGAGAAAGAGCAAATTGTACAGTTTTCTATTTGTTGAGAAAATCTTCCAGTAGATCTGGTGAAATATTTTTTGAATTGTTACAACTTATTTTTATTAAAAAATAGGAGGAGAAATTGATTAGTTTTAAGAGAAAAAAATATAACTATGGAATAATTGGTTTAAAGAAATATCCGTTTTTTAGTATTAAATTAAGAAAGAAAAATCTTTTTTTTAAGACTGACAATTGGACATATTAAAAGGTATTTTCCTAAGAAATTATTACAATTGGCTTTAAAATTATAGGTTTAAAAAACTACTAAATCGGTTTTACATTACTAATATTTATTTTTTAACCATGGACTTGTTTTTATAACGTAGATAGTTTAGGTAATAGGTACTTCTGAATATACAGGGAATGTTAAGGGGCATTTTTGTAATGTGTACATTTTAAATATTTCTAGCTCAGATCTTGTTTTACAAATATTGTATATAGAAGTACAAAATTAACCAAGGTTTTATTATACATCGTTTGAATTTTAAATAATGTATTTAATGGTTTAGAAGTATCACTTTAATTTACTCACATTAAACAGTGGTCATTTTCAGTGGTTTAAAATAATTAATTCAATTTGATAGAAACTATTTGTACATTGAAACAAATTTGTCACATATCTCATTATAGTATTATAAGTATTCCACAGATGCATATCATACGAAAATATAGGTTATATAAACAAAAAGCTATGATGTGCTTTCAGATTGACACTATTTTAAATTTTTTTCTCTCTATATATTATAGCAACTGAAATATTGCCAAAAATATTTGTAGAAGTATCAAAAATGTTTTTTAATATTCATCTAACTTAAGTTTCAACTAAACTGAGAATGACCACCATATGATTATATAAACATGGTGTGTTTAGGCACCTAAATTTTTATTGATACACCGAAAAGATACCCTCAGGTTGAAAACAATACCCAACTACGTATAAATCTTGCCAATTTTTGTATACCCTTTTTTAGTAGCATTAGTTACGTTATCCTACCATACTACCTCTGTATATTTTAATATTTTTTATGTATAAATTTGGTGCTTTTAACATAATCCATGCAACATATATTTTTCATATTTTGCATGATGTTATTGTAAATAACATATCTATGATTTCGAGATCGTTGATGATGACCCATCTATGATTATTTTAGATTATTGAAGTATACATATCACTAACATTGTTTATGTTTTTATGTTACATTGTATATTCTTTAATTTTCTGTATTCTTATTTGAATAATATGTGTCTCAAAAACAGGTCGTTCTTTGTTTAGTGTTGTAACATCAATTGTTTGTAACCGAAATAGTACAAATTAATGTTTGCAATAAAAATCCCTGGGACACTTATTTAGCTAGACTGTACATATATTTACATAGCCCATTTTTATTTATTATAGACATAAAATACAGAAATACAGTTCAAAATACAGTACAAGCAATTGATAAATCACTGCATTCCTTTTTATACAGTTATATATTTTTCCTTTACATAGACCCACATAATCCGTGTTTCTAGTTCTGTTGAGGAAGAGCAAATGGCTAAATATGATGTAACTATTAAAAAAAAACTAATGAAATAAATTTATGGCAGTTATTTTTGTTCACGCATTTTCCCATAAACATTTTTCGCTTAATAAATGAAATGCAATTAATGCATTTTTTAATATGTATACCTACATATATTTTTATATGGCAAAAAATGCAATTTTGTTGTTTTCCAACAGAATTTGAAATACTTAGGAAATATATACATTTATATCATATACACCTTCATTTTTTACTAAATCGTTTACATATAGTATCCTGTATACACTGTAAAAATAGGTTTAGTTAAATATATTAAAATTATTTTAATTTTTTTTATATGTAGAAAAGTATGTTATTTTTATTTTACTTATTTGTATAACAGTGAATGGTTATTGAATATAGATAATTGTAACTCAGTTTTGGTCTCTTTTGGGATTGCCAAATACCAATGGCCAGCGGCTGGTGAATAAGCGCTGCAGTGCTGCAGAACTCCCAAAAAATAATTAAGTAATCTAACTAAGATATTTTCTATTATCAAGAAGCAAATATAACACTTGGCAAAAACTGCAAGCGAAGCGCGAACCACGCAAGTAAAGTCGACCAGTGGAATAACCTACCAGCTCATGCTATCGCGGAGTTATTATATATCTGGGCCACACAATCGGTTTTTCGAACTCCTTGGAACAGCCGCGTGGTACTCCGCTTCCTCCGTGTCCGCCTAAACCGGTGTAAAACAGCCTTGATTTAAGCGAAGAGTTTGCTGCGTTTAGTCCAACGCAGTGAGTATTATTGGTTGTTTGTATTGAATTTTACTCGACTTTCTAGTTTACGGCGAGTGCGAGTTAATATAATGTGTGCGAGTTAATATAATGTGTGCAAGTGATTACTTTAATTAATGTGAAAAGATTTTTTAAATATCCATAAGAGGAAAAGATAGAATTAAAAGGAAAGGTAGACCATTACCCGATGTAATTATTGAAAAATCTAGTGTAAGTAGAGGGAAACGTTACACACGCAAATTTTATAAAGACATTTAAAAATTAATGGATTTGTGGATGTAACAAGAAAAATGCTTTATACTGTTTTCTCTGCTTACTTTTTAGTGGCAATAAGGTTTAGACTGAAACAGGGGTCACTGATCTAGAGCACTTGAGTTTGAAACTAAAAAGACACGAATACTCTAAAAGACATCTGTGTAATTGTATTAGGGTAAACTAATATTACGGCTCACTTAGATTCTGCCTATTGGATAAATGTACAGAAACATAATGAACATGTTTCACAGAATAAACGTTTTATAAAAAATTATAAATTTCATTAAATTTTGTGGTTTTTGAAACCATTTTGTGGACCATTTGAAATCTCAAATGGTAGTTGTTTTAAGATATGTTCGCGATGGCAAACCAATTGAACATTTTTCGAACTATTTAATCTCCAAAATAGACAATTTTAATGAGAAAGTTATCACAAAATGTTCGAATAGAAGACAATGTAGGATCGACTTAATTTATAAAAAATAGGTAAGTATTCTTTGCAAAAATTGCCACTACCAATGGCTGTATTAAATAATCTTGGAAAGTCCTCAACAAGTGATGAAGTAGACCAGTGTCATCGGAGATGTGAACTACCAAACAAAATGAGAGACCTAATGTCCGCTTCATGAGAGTTTAACAGCGACGTATGAGGGCAAAGGGCGATCAAATATGCAAAAGATAGAGGCTTCTGTTGAGCTCAGAGCATAATGGAAATTTGCCTTTTTTTGTGTAAGTAACTATAGTACAAAAATAAGATAGGAACCTATATTTTTATCCCGCATTCTTTCCATTGCTCAAATCTCGTGTTGCTGACTGTATGGACTCCTATACCACCTTAAAACTGATTGCAGTCGTACTAACTTAAGGACAAAAGAGAACCATTTAAGTTCACCCGTTGTAATGGAAGTATATGGTTTATTATTAATTGATATAGGGTCTTTTCAAATATATATTTTTTATAATTTTCTTTCGGATAATCCTATTTTTCGTAATTTTGAATTGTCTGGGTTAAGCCCCTCATTATTTCAACCTGCTTGATAAAGATTACGTTAGCGATAGCCACTTAAAATGAATCAAAAGCAAATAAATGTTTGCTCTCAGTTAAAAAATACATGATTAAATAAAAATTTGTATTTTGTCCCATTCAGATCTGACCAATAGAACCTTAGATATTTAAGAAAATTTATAGAATCAGCCAAAATAGTCGTTTTTCAGAGTATTTCTAAAGAAAACCGTTACGCCTATAATGAATTTGCCTACGAGATGTGAACTACTATCAAGCAAGAGTGAGAGACACATGAACTACCAATGTCACCCTAAACTCATTGCACTCAAACCATCTTACAGGCAAATGGGACAATAATTTATGCCACCCCCTATAACTATAATCTTCAAATCTTGAAAGTTGGCAGTTACGTCACTAATTTATTTTTAATCTACAACATATTTTATGCTGTTCGAGTGTTCTTCGTAAAAAAATAATAAAATACAAGAAAAAGAATGTTACTGTTGATATATCCGACTAACGTTGTAAGCTGCTGTACGAAAAAGAAAGAGAGGGCATAATTTCGTACATCGTAACTCTAGCGAGAATAATATCAATCAACTGATCGTTTTATTTTGACTAGCGCCGTATCCGCAGTAGCCACAGTGCAATGTTTCAAAACTGACAATTTGGTTATCTTTTAGTTGAATTCACTTTTTCTTCGCCATGCTTGACTCCTGTCTAGAGACAGGACAAGACTAGACTAGAGTCTTCATGATTTTAACACTCAAATTGTAGGTTATGTATTATGTTTACGTTTCTCATCCGGGAACGAGTATGCATAGATCACAGATAGGGTGACCAGATTTTTTACGACTCAATGCTGGACGGCAAGGGGTATAGTAAATAAATACAAATAAGTTTAAATCAGAAGTCTATAACTTTTAATATATTGATATTCAAATAAATAATATTATAAAGAAGAATATAACAAACGAAAAATAAGATATTTTGTTACAAATATTTTTCAGTGCTATGTATTTTTTTTTAATATATCTTTATTATCTTTAATTTTTTGTACAAAATCTTCACAGGACTCTGCCATATTTTGTCTGATTATTAACATACATTTAAGTGTCTCAACACTAAGTTGAGACTCCACAAATTGTTCATAACGGAAAAACTCTCTCAGTTGGTGCAATATTAGGTACCGGGCAAACATAGCGAAAATTCAACAATATTAAGCAAGTATTAATATGATTTGAAATAAATTCCAAAATGGTCTGGATATCAGTCCATTCTACGAGAGTATTTAATTCGGTCCATTTGAAACAGCTTACAGATGAAAAATGATGAAAGTCCGATGCAATATGTAGTCTATACAATTTTGATAAAATATTCTCCACTCAGTCTGAAAAGCTGTACATAATGCTGGACAGTACTAAATGAAGGACTGTCCAGCGCAATGCGGGACGTATGGTCACCCTAATCACAGATGATCTGTGGCATACATCCGGACGAGTAGTTTCAACACACACTAGTCAGCGTATACCTATCATAGAGTCTTGCACTAGTCAAGTGTATGTTGGACAATACTGATTTGATTTGCATAGTTTATAACTATGACGTAACTGCGAACCTTCAAGGGTTGCCACATTTGAAAAATAGAAAAGCGCGAGGTTTCTTTGAGTAGGTAATTATACAGTGACGTAGCTAGGATTTCATTATGGGTCGGGGTCCGAGCATTACTACCAGGATATTAGACCTACCCCGTGAGACCGTAATAACGCCGCAGGCGACAATTTTGATATTTTTCAAGGTCATGCGTTTTCCTGGCATTTCAGAATTTCAATGAAAAATTCATTTATACCAAAATACCGACTTTCACAAGAAAAAGTTTTGGAACTCCAAAAAAACTATATTATATATATATTACGAATAAGTTAATTGAAATAAAATAAAATGTGTATTAATATATTTTTCTAAACATTACAAATAAAAACTACTAAAACTACTACTTAAATGTGTAAGTATTTATATACTTACACTTAAATTAGAATTATTTCTAATTTGTATTTCTGTTACGTGCATAAAGTTCTCTGTTTTAGACTTTTATAATGTACATATTTTGATATGGCTTCTGATAAAAACTAAAAGATTCTATTAATTAATTTGTTTGTTATTTATATTTTCCTTGATAATAAGGTTAAGGATATATCTTGTCTTTATTTTAGCATGGTTGGCAACTTTGTCTGCAACAGATTTGTAGGTTGTCGCTTTATTTTGCTTGACAAGAAATTTTTGAGCGACATATCTGAGTTACTTGTCCACGATGCTTCTATAGTTTTTTCGGTTTTGTACTTTTTTAGTTTTAATATATGTATATAAAATCGGACTGACGAGAAAGCATATTATAGCAAAACTATTAGAGTCCCTATAGATATTATTATTCTCTTTGACTGTTACACATCAAAGGTGCCGACACCTGGTTTCCTTCTTGTCCTGTTTCCATGTATTGATCCTTGCATGGGAAAAACCTGTATTCTCACTTTTTTAACATTTAGCGTTTAATTTTCAACAACAGTAATATCCTAGATAGTAGAAAATTCCAAGCTATTTTGATGGGCATGTGAATGGGAAAGGCGAAATTATATGCTAGGAGATAGTAAATAAAGGTACAAAATTAGTAATGATATGCTTTATTTATTTTCTATTTCACATTTTTTAATGACACAAAGTATACAAGGCCTCAGCATTCCAATTTATTAGAATAAAAATTCAAATATAAATCCTAATGGTGGGTGATCCATCTTTCTAAAGTTTCGCACTGATAAATTATTAACATCCTGTAATTGGATCGCACCTATTTTTACAAGATTATATTATTAAAAAGAAATAATGTAGGTATACTATAATCACATTTCAATAACCTGAATACTTTTGGTGGTGCAGTCTATATCTTTATAATCAGTTGTCTTACCTTTGTTATCATTTTTTTAAATAAAATACCTACATAGCAGATAAATGATAAATTATGGAATAGACATGTGTTCAGGTTCCCATATTTTGCTCTTAAAGGTGTTTTTGTAATCGACAATTCCCATTATCACTAAACAAAAGGAAACAATGTCCACGAGTGGAACAAGATGACATGAAGCTATGAATGCCAAGAACATTCGGCATGATAGAAGTTTTACATCATGTTTTATATCATATGTTTTATAACTTGACGATCTTTTTATTTCAAAGCCCTCCCATGACCTTAATCCAATTGAGTTAGCATGGGCGGTCATGAAAGAATATGTTGCCTAAAAACATGTATCGTTCGGTTTCGAGAAGGTCGCCAATTATTGTGATGAATTTTTTGAAACAATTCACTGTCAAGGAATGGAGAAAATAGAATTTATCGAATGGGAACCGGTGATTGATAATGTTATTCATGATTGATGATTTTATCATCAATATGAATGAATACTGATAGAGTTTTAGAAAGCAATAATAAAGTAGCGAAGGCGAGGAAGAACCTAACAACCTGCAAGCAGCAGATCGATTTATCGGGAATTGAATTGCTAGACTCTCTTTAGGCTTCTATCTTGGCCGTTGCAGGTCATGAGAAGTAGATATTTCAGTTGCCGAAATTTCTTCCTTCGACTGTACTTTCTACATATACCTATAGTGCAATAGAAATAAGCCTATGAATAAAAGTATGTATCGCCATATTGGAAAATGGCGGTTGATTTTTCAGATTTTTTAAAAAGAAATACCATTGCAGATATGAACAGTCTCGAACAAAAAATGTAGGCAATTATAAAACAAACAATATTTGATATTAACATTTTTCCTGTAAATCGAACGGTTTTGGAATTATGAGCTGCAGAATGTTGGATACTGATTTTTCAAAAATTTAAATTATCTACATATTGTGTGTCTCGATAGTTTTTTCTCTAATTCGAGGGTTCTTGAAATATGAGCTGTTAGGTCAACTTCAGATTAACCAGATAAGGTATGGATGTTGGAATATGTTTGTTTTGTTGTAAAAGTCTTTGTTGTAAAAGACAGAAAAAGAAGAAGAAGGGGTTGTCCTTGTAACCATGGAGAACTCACGCAAGTAAGGAGAGGAAGATGAAAAATATAAGATGGTATTTTTTTGAGGTCAAAATCTATTTTCCCACATTAGTAGAGTAGGTAGCTTAGTTTCTCTTTCATACAGCGGCGCTCTCTGTTTATCCTGTACCCATATCGAAGGCAAAGCTAGATATGCCAGATAGTAAGTAGATAATGCTTTTGTAATTATTCTGTGCCATTGAAATGATATATTCACAAAACAGCTTATTTCTACAAATTATTTTTATGTTATTTACAGTAGTTGAGGTAGGTATTCACATTTTATTCTTGGTGTTAACTAAATAACCGCTAACATAAATTGCATATACTTACCTCCTAAACTAAACGTGTCTGTTTTGAGCGTAGTAGGAGAAATATAATAATTTTATTGAATCGCTCTTTCGGCAAAACCGACTAATGGTCCACAGTTCGTAAGAAGTACCTAGTAGTTGTGAATCTAATAACAAACATAAGTATCTACAAATATCTACAAAACAGAATATGGATCACCCATCTTCTATTAATATAATTATTAATTACACTATGTACATAATGTCATCTATAAGGATATAAAAATACGTAAAACACACATTGGTAAATTATATATATGTTAACATCAGGGGCGTGCGGTCCATGGAAGCAAGGGAAGCATTGCTTCTCTTAAAGTTAAATTTATTGTATATTAAACTGCATTGGACAAAAACTGCAACAAATTTATTTATTATATTAAATAGCAATCTCACATCATAATTATTATGAGCCATATATGTCTCGACAACGTTTGACAAGGACGTCATGTCCGAGTAAACACGACCACGAACGAACATATCATGGATATAAATAATATGATATGCAATGGTTTTAGTTAAATGCCAGCATGGACTGGTTGATAAAAATAGAAAAAGAATAGAAGACTCTGTTGATGAAACGTTAAAGACTTAGTTTCTTTTAACAGCCAAATACGGAATTTGTTTAAAAAATCGCTTTAATCACTGGTTTAATTTCGTTGATTGCACTATTATTTTGAACAAAGTTTAATCTGAAATTAAACAGACTCGTTTAATTGTTATAGTTCTAGATGAAATAACTGTCTGTAGTAATACGCTACGTCAAAAAGGGTAAAAATTAGCAACACTACAAATAGGCAGATTTCTAAGAATTGCTTCCCTTATTTGAAATGTCACCGAACGCCACTGGTTAACATGTACCTACAATATCTTAAAGCCACAAAGCTTTTAGTTTTCTTAAATAAATAAAACAATGATAACATTTAAGTATACACAACCAAATTAAACTGAATATTAGCCATTATTTGAACTTCATCCTCTATGGGTTTACATCGAGAAGTTAAACTACCTAATTTTATTAAGTAGTAAAGGACGAATACATGTAGCAATTAAGGCTATAGAGAGAATATTCCTTAATTTACAACACAACAGTATATGGCGCGAACGTTTCTTTAAAATATCTTATGATTATTCTTCTTAACAATTACTTATATCGTTTTTCTGTCACAAATCGGCCGATAACCTTAACATATACAAAGTGCCATTTGAGCAAATAATTTACTGGACTTACAACAACAATACAATGATAATAATGTTCGGGTATAGTACCGAAATATGACAAGATAATACGTCATATAGGTATGTATAGAGATTAGAATATTTCCATCTAAAAATGGTTGGCACACTAAATGATGTCGGTATTTTGCACAGATATATATTATGGTATTTTGTTACACGATCAGTGGCGCCCCGTGAGGGAGGACTCTCGGACCTCGTCGTTCCCCCCAGGATTTTTCGAATCATCTTATTTTAACGGATTCCACCCACATAAACTATAAACCTAAAGTCATTTATCATTTCTTTATTTAAATCATTAAAACATCTAAATAATATCCATTCAATATGCCTTAGAATCTCTAGATATTAGGAGATAAAATGGCGTGCATAAAATTCCGCCCAAGCACTGAATAAAACGCGCACTCGATGAATGGTTTCGACCAGAGATATTTTATTAAAATGTCTCTGGTTTCGACCTATAGTGTTTTCGTTTAGTATACAAACTAGAGCAAAAAATTGCACGGGATCACATCACTATGCAATACAAAAGCATATTTAGTGTGAAATTGTATACCGCTACAATTTCTTGTGAATAGAACTATGGTCTGCAGTCCGCGGATTACCGTATCGGTCGCTATCCCTCTTCAACTCATATACATCCCATTTCCCTTCTCGCTCACTTGGAAGACACATGCCTGAACAAGCCGGCGATTTATGGCTTTACTGCTGGCTTTATTGCGCAACCAAGGTGAAGTGACTTCAAAAGATGTCTTATTATGTCTTATTCATATATGTGCAAAACTTTAAGCCAAAAAATATTCAGTTTTGAATGTATTCAAAATATATTGAAAACATTTTGCATGCTGCGTGTACAACTTAGTGCTCAATTTAGCCAATAAGAATTTAAAATAAGAGAAAGAAATTGGGTAAATTGCGCGCGCCACTGAGCACCGCATTTCATTAGTTTGCATATTAAACGAAAGCACTATAGTTTCGCTCGATGAAACGGACGCTTGAATCATGAGTTCATCCGGGTAGCTAGATTCTATACACAAAACGGGGAGGGGATACTCCGACGTGTATGCGATTTGGTGGGATTTTCGGTTTTCAATCATTTACTTTTATAAATATACTATACAACTGAGGGATGTGATATAAACAAACGTTAGTAATTTAAGTTCAGAAAAAACGTGGATTTAAAAAATAACGGAGGTCCAACGCCACTGTTAAATTAACTTCAGTTGCAGGAGTGCAAGAGTAGGTCGGCGTTTACCCACAAATTTGACAAAAAAATTTATGATAAAACTAAACGACTGCGGTTGTGGTGAACAAAATTATTTTTTTTCTTTTTTAAATTTTGTATATTGCGTGCCAATATTCTTCGATAGGAGGGGCCTCGATAGGAGGGCGCCGAGCGGTACCATCGCTCTTTACCCCTAATATAGTAGGCCGAGACCGCCTCGTAAGGGGTAGGCCGCGCATTTCACGTAACCCTCCCCACAAATGTGATCAGTGTCACGTGAAGTTACGCAGCTTCTCCCGGTCCTGGCCGATGGCCACCACCGGCAGAACCTTGCTTCTGGCGCTCTTGAGTGTCTTCGCCGGTGTGTATTACCCCCGGGGGTGTCGTGTCGGATATTTGAGGGATCCCTCCTGCCGCAAGCCCGGCGCCCCGCTGGCCGGCGTTCAAGTTGCTATGGGAGGATGAACATTGTAACTCAGGATGACGGAGCTCGCGAGATGATCAACTCTCAGTTCGCTGGGCAAAATCAGCTCGCTGTATATTGCAAAAGCAGAAGAATGAATTTTAACTTTAAAAAAGATGAGTGCATCAAACAGTATAAATTATTTCTAATAAAATAGTACCTAAATTGAATTGAATAAGCCTCGAATATGGTTAGGCATTCTTGGTTTTTTTGCGCCCCCCCTGTTATCAAACTCACGGGCTGCCACTGTACACGATATAATATAAAAAGCAAGTGCATTATTTTTCAAAAAAATTGTTATTTCATGTATTTCCTATATTAGATATAGGTACCTGCAACGTAGAAAAAATGCAATAGAGCATTGTTTTTTATACAAGCTACAAGCCATAGAGAATAAATTGAAATTCCACATAGCTTCTTAATTCATTATGTGACATGAAAATCATATCAGGGATGCTTCTTGAAATTCTGCATATTTATCTAGGAAAGATATCTTGTCCTTAAAGGCGCTTCATATTGATTTACTCTGTTAGGTAGCGCATATAGACCGGCCCTATACCCAAGTACCTATATTCTAAATCATGTTGCCATTGTTGACCTTATCTACAATCTACAGTTCGTCGGTAGCTGTGGCGTTCAGCAAAAACCACCTTTGAAAGGAAAATCGGGTCATAGTCTTTAATTTTCTACACAAATTTTGCCGCAACATATAAAATAATTCTTCCCAATACAGACATGGCCGTCTTTAACCCATTGGAGACCCCGAGCACTTTAGAATAATAAGGCCCCTTTGATTATGACAGATGACTATTAGAGAAGAACATAAGCAAAATTCTAGATTTATGCAACTGTTATTTACCTGTCACGTCACTATTAGCTACATAAAACAATACCTAGCCTACCTAGTATTTATTACTACCCTACCTAGTATAGCTAATATCAAGAACCATTAATTTTTTAAATCAATATCAAGACCATTTTTAGTATAAAATATTTTAAACTTACTATACTGACGTTACTATGTTTTTAAGGTTTCATGATTTTTGAACAAAATCTAACGTACATATATTAACTATCTTTAGAAAGAGAGAAAAAAAAATATTGTGAATTTCCTTTTTATATGTAAACAATATTAAAGAATATATAAACGAACGCTAGTTATATATTTTTTCTTTTAACTTTATGTCCATAATCATGACCTAAATAAACATTTCAAATCACAATTTATTATTTCTCAAGAAACTCCCGAAATTATATTTTTACCTGGAAATAGCAAGCTGTCCTATTGCGCCATATGACACTATTGTATATATCAAAATTGGCGATATATATCTAACGGTTCTATAGATAATATTAGAAAGTCCTCCTTTTCTTGTTGCAGTATTGCACAAATGACTATTTAGTGTAGTCGTTGAGTGTATAATTTTTCACTCAACGGTGTAGTCAAATATAAAGTATATGTATTATAGAAATGCCAGAAATAATATCTTCAATTATGAAACATGTAATTTGGAAATAGGTAAATTTTCTTTTGTACCTATATAATTACTGATCTTTCAAGAACAAAATGAAAATGTTTTATATTACTAAAGATACACATGCAATAGATGGCCTACCCCGTTTGCGGTAGGCCGTACATAACAGAATCTATGTATAGAAATACTGCAAGTTCATTTCATTTTTCTTCAGTGTTCGATTACCGTATGAGAAAAGCTAGGGTGACCATAAAAACAAATACTTCATGAGATATGTTCGAAGTCTAACTCTACTATAATAATTCTATGAAAACATTCAGTCTTACTTACTGTTAAAATTCGGTTTACAAAGGAACAACCAAAGAGAAAATGTCAAGTCTCCAAAATGTTTCTACATTGGTCAATGACTACATCAGGCTACATACAAAAAATACAAAAATATATCACTGACATTCCATAAGGTTTCTTTCCCTTTAACAAGAAGGAATATTTTACTCACTACGAAAATACTTTCAGTAACATTGAGACACAGGAGTACGAGTTTCTCTAGTTGGATTATATCTTATGTTTTGGATGTCGCTGTCATGTACGCAACATCTAGACTTGCTCCGAGAAGCAAAGGTTTGATCAATATTGATATTTTATGTAGTTTTAAATAAAACATATTTTATTTTGTTTACCCAAGGTGAATTTTATTTATTTTTTGCTCTTATTATATTTCGTTCTATTCTTTAAACGTCATCCATTTCCTGCTTTTTCTATATTGTATACAAATTCAACTCATCCTTCGTTGTTAACTTCGCCATTCGATGCATATTTATATATTAATGTTATGTCCGTTTTTTGCCGTCCTGTCTACTGCTTTCTTTATTATCAATCCACGATTTATATGAAGCCAACATTTGATTAATTTCCATACAATATACAGAGTGATCTACGTAAGAAGTCTCAAAAGCTCAGAGTTATTTCAAAAGCCCCAAGAATTAGAAAATATAGGTTAATTATAAGTTAGTTAAGTTGTTCAGTATCTATCATGAATTTAATTTTTTTAATATTTTCGAAATTACAGAGTGATCCAGAAAATCGTTGCGTTACAAAAATACATTTTCTTAATAAAATATTAATTCTTAAATAGAATATTAAATAGCCTATATTTTGTTGCCGATTTTGATCCTCCTTGTAATTGTAAATATTTTTTGTTATAAGAAGATATGACAAATTTTTAGCAGCTTGAGTCAATTTAAGTCAATTTAAAGTAAAAATAAAAAAAATGTTTTTTTTAATTTCTCAATAAATTCACTTGTTATTAATATAATCGTTTAAAAACTTGCCTGAATATAAACAAAGGATCATTCAACTACGGTATATTTTTAATTTTCGAAAAATATTATACAGGGTGTGAAAAAATAATCCAAACTTCCTATATTTCGAGTGCCTCATACCTTTTTTAAAGGAACGGTATTTTTATTCGAAAATTAATTCTTCTTCAATTCACTATCAAATGATATAATATGTTATATATATCTAAAATGAACATAATCATGTATTTTCTTAAAGAGAACCTGTAACATGTCTTTCTTATTTATACAGGCTTCTAAATATTATTGTTTTATTGCATTGTTGTTATTGTTCCGTTTTGTTTGCTTCTTGTCACTATTTTCATGATTAACAATCTTTATTTCGTATTTTAATAATTACAGGTCTGTAATTATCATATTTTAATAATTACCGGTCTTTAGTATAGTATTTCTGGATACTCTATCTTTAATAATTACTCTGTGGTGGTGATGGAAACTTTATTAGTGCTATATACGAAATAATAAAAGTCCTTTGCTAGCTTTAAAGAAGTTCCGATGAAAAAAATGCTTATTATTCAGCTGACTACGTAAGATCTGTTCATTTTAGAGATATATTATATCATTTGATAGCGAATTGATAGAAGAATTAATTTTCAATCACAAATACAGGGTGTTCCATTTAAAAAACAAACGAGTTTGAGGCAGTCGGAATGTGGGGTTTGGATTTTTTTTCACACCATGTATAATATTTTTCGAAAACTAAAAATATACCGTGGTAGAATGAACCTTTGGTTATATTCAGAAAATGTTTGAAACCTTTTTTATCAATAACAGGTGACTACTGGATAGGGGTGGAACCTTTGATGTAACTGTAACACTCGGAGTAGTTTCCACAAACACCAAAACACTTTCACTTCGCTCGACGCGCGTTTCGCCAACCAAGTTGGCATCATCCGGAGACGATTAAAACTGAACAGTTTTAATCGCCTGAATTCAAAAATTTAAAAAAATTAAAATTCATGAAATTTCTAAAGGTATTGGACTAAGTATCTTATGTGGACCACCCTGTGTCTATCCCCGTATTTAGATCAGGTCAGGTCGAATGTTTTTTCCATCTTATGGTTGTTTATTTTGCGGCCTATAACGATATTATTTCCGGGGTCGAAGGAACTTATTACGTGCCTATCGATCACAGAAATAATTTTGTCCGCATTATAATGCGTTTCTCATTCCATATTATATTCAGGCTTGTTTACTTATTTTTCCATTGTAACTGACAGATCAAAATGACGCTTTACTGCATACCTACATTTATCATTTTACTAATAGGCCACTCGAAATAGGGTTTCTCCTGAGAACCTTATGGTGGCAACACTTTTTGTAGATAAAAGTGTCGGTTTTGACGTGCTGAATATGATGCCAAATAGGGGCAACATTGTAGGTGAGGATCAAATTTGTCAAAAGTTGCCAAATATGCAATATAAAGATTCGGCAATTTCAAATCTTGGCTGCATTTTTTAATGACAGACTTGACATCTTTATGACAGCAACTCATGCTGTATCTTTCATGTGGTGACAATTATACATAAATGGTTTGATGACATCGATGGACTATAGATGAATAAAAGAACACGTCCATATTTTGTTCCGGGCGGGTGGGATGCACCCTAGATCGTGGGTGTTATTTCTGACCTGCTGGCGAGTTTTCATTATTCATTCTTTCCCTTGCCGCTGGTAGGTATGTGTTACGTTAGTCTATGGTGCGTAATTCAAAATGACAATTTATACAACCGAGGAACGGTTGCTGTAGAAGTTGTCTCACGATTTGTTTTTTGTTTCAATACGTTTTTTTAATCATTTACAATAAGTTCGTTTACAATAAATTAATTTATAGTTATTTATGCAACAAGTGCAAAAATTAAATGTTTATTGCACGCGACGTTAAATGGTGGGACAACATGTCGAGTGCAATAAACACTTATTGTACGAGTTGCATACAATATTTTTTTTACGTTCATGCACAAACCAAAAAATGTTTAATTTAGGTGGCATTAATGTCACATGATATTGGGTGACATATCATGATCTTTATGTCAAGACAATGTAGTAGATTTACATGATACAATGCGTACAATAAAATTTTTATTGCACCAGTACAATAAAGAATCAGTTTTTGCATTAAATATAATTCAATAAAGTTTTGTTTTTTGCATGAACGTAGAAAAAAATATTTTTTTATTCGTATTTTCCACTCTGCAATTTCGGAAAACCTCGTAAAATTGTATAGATTTCGATATTCAACTTATGAAGAATATGAATTTTTTTGGGTAAATTTCAAAGAATATAAATTTTGTAGTTCGATGTTTCACTGTAAAAACATTATAATTTAATTTTTTTCGAAAAATATGAAAAAAGTCATGAAAAAGTCAAATAAGCATGACATTTGACATGTGCAGCACGTCAGAAGTTACACTTTTACGTAAGAAAAAGTGCTACCACCCTCAAAATAATTTTTTTTCTATATTTCAGGTGGTCTTTAAAATCAGGTCTGAGGACAATAATTCTTATTAGAAGTATTTTTTATGAGCTTAGAACAAGATCAAGAAACCCAATGGGTATAATGAACAATTTTACAAATAGAAACAGTAAATACGATATTTCTAGTAGTCGCAGTAATTTCAACAAATCTAATTCTAATTCATGTTCGTACATCATCAATTATATCGAAATTACATCGAAAACGAATAAAACATCTCCAAGATAACTTTTTTGTTATGAAAGACTACACTTAAACGATATTTCTGTGCATAATACTGTTAATAAAAAAATAAAAAAGTTAATTGTATTAAGCAGATGTGTATCCTTCGGGCACTTACACTTTCGGGCAATTTGTGAAAAAAATGTTCGTATTTCGTGATTTCCTATTAACCCACTGAATGAACAGGGGTTACTTCTGTTTGATGAGAAGTAAGCGATTTTATCCCTCTTTTACTGCATGTAGACAGGCATTTGCCTACGAGTACTACTCGTATCCAGATAATAGCAACTTCCACTACACTCCTTGCTAATTTTGAAGATCTCACAACCCTGTGCTTTTAGAAGTGAGCGAACAAATGTGTCTTTTATGACGAGTGCCAATCTCAAGTCGAACTCGAAATTTACTGAAATTAAATGGATAACTTCTTATCATTGTGTTTTAGATTTACGTTTCATGAAATAACGTCATAATTCCACATTTAGCTATGGCTATGATGACTTCAGCAACTCCAAAAAATATTTATTTTAGTGGAAAATTTTATTAAAAGTACAAAGCTTATTCATTAATTTCCATAAAATATCAATATTGTCACAAATGATTTAATATACTTAACTGAATATTAACAAAAACAGGTACGAAAAGTATCAGTAAGACAAATCAATCAATAAAATTAAAAAAATGTACAGTAGCTTTTGTTAGTTTGAAACAGAAGACAAATTGTGACGTGTAAAAAGTAAGGATACTGGTAGAATATCTAAAGAGGAATATAAAGTCGTGTGAATGTCCATGTCTCATATTATCTTTTTCACACATCCTTACGTGCAAGTGGATTTAATGGCTCTAAACTAATTAGATATGTTTAGCATTTTTAACACGTAGGCATTTTGAAATTGTTCGATTGCAATATTTTACAGATCAGTGATTTCAGATATCCTTAAACAAGAGTTCGCGATTATAGTGGGAGAGCTGTTAGATATTTTTGGGTGGGTATTTGAGGCATGATGAAAACTTGTTCAATACTTCTATTATAACTAAGTAGAGAACCGCAGACCTGGCTGAAGGGTAGCGTCGCTATATCGACCCGTATATTTTCAAATAAGAGAATATTTTTTGCAAAAAATATTCTTGAGGCATTCTATCATTTTTATACTTCAAAATTTAGTATTGAAGGAGTGAAAAAATAAACAAGCCAGATTATTTAGCGGGTCTAAAAACCCAAATACCTGCAAAGTTTTGTCATTTTCAAGTATCTTATCAGTTGAAATTGATGATATTTCATGAAATATCAGTTTTCATTACCGATCTAAAATATAAATTTGGCAAAGCCGTCATCCAGACCTGCAAAATATTAACAGCAATATTAAGGCAATTGCGATGCCTTAGTGCCTTAGTGGACGTTAGAACTTGCCTTGTTAAATTACCGGGTGGGCCAAATTTTTATTTTTGCACCTTTTTTCGTTTGCCCATAACTTTTTTATTTATTAATAGAATAAACGATAAGAATTTGCCAATTGTTTCAAATTTAAGATAGTGAGCGTTTAAAAGTGGCTCTTCCTTTGAGCCAATATTTTTTGAGGTAAAAATGTCGAGATGACTCATCTAATACAAAAAAAAGTAATACAATGGACAATTCTCTACATTTTAAAAGTTCGATGAGAAAAACAGATATACCTCCGCTCTCGGTGGGCCGATTTGTATCATAGATATCTTAAAATGTAGAGAAAAGTGCATTTTATTTATTTTTTGCATTAGGTTAATCAACCCTGCATGTTTCCCTCAAGTAGAATTGGCTTTAAGGGAAGTGTATTTTCAAACGCGACCGCGACGCCTTTTTTCGTCGATTGTCCATTATTTTCTGTAAACAACGACATCTACTCATTAAAATCGGTTAATAACCAAAACACTTCTGGGCAAACGTAAAAAATGCAAAATATTTTGGAGTATCCAGTATATATCAGCACGGTAGGCCAGTATATCAGCAGTTCCAAACTGCTATGTAGGCAATTCATGAAACAAAATGCCATAGGTATCTAATTATTTCAAGCATCTGTACCAAACCGGATGAAAAAGTGCCCTTTAATTTACTTGGACGTTACACACGCCATTATGATTCCCCTCAAGAGGAAAATAAACGTCATAAAGCAAACTAATCTGTGCGGTTTAGATACACGTCACACCGGAGCAGAGTGGGCTCCCGGTAAACCTGGGACTTAACGTAGTTACAGTTTATTTGGCACCACTCTAGCCCTAAGCATGGCCACGGTCTGTTGACTTACGGGTTCCGTAGGGGACTCCGAATCCGAACTAGTCCCGAATGGTAGGGGGTTGGTGGCGGCGTTCAATATGGAATTACTGCTGGTCATCGCGCTGTTGGAGAGCAGTTTGTTCTGGAAGGCGGTCGCTGCTAGGCTAGTGCCGTCTGTAAAGGGAAAGTAAATCGTGAAAGATTTTTAGTACGGTCATTGTTTATTAAGTAACGAGTCATTCAACCATCATTAGTGTTGTAGGATCATTTATAGATGGCGTTGATGAACATTTATTTTCAGTGGTCTGCTTTCTAGCCGCTGTTAGATTTATAGTGCCTTTAAGGAAGAATTGTCTTGTAGCATTCAATAAAAATAAATAAAAGTCATAAGATCGGCAATATTATATCAGTTCCTCGTGTTACGATGAGCGCCATCTACCAATGATCCTATCGTATTAACGGTAGTTGATTATCTAGTGAACTTATGTACAAGGGTACGGTATAGTATAGACTATCCGTTACTCTAGTTCTTTAGTAATACGTTTATGGAAACAATCTGCATCTGCAATCTGCATGTCGTTCTAGCCACCATATCAAGGACGACGCTAGATACGAGGACGTTTTCTTTACATCAGAAAATATACATACTGATTCCTTTAAAGATCTGGTGCGGTTACTTCACATTTTACGTAGGTAAGGTAAAACCCATCTAAAGTGCTTTCGTTTGATATGCAAACTAATGGAATGCGGTGCTCAGAGGCGCTCGCAATGATCCCAATATAGGAAATAAAATAAAAAACAATAATCTTATCATTCTCGTAGAACAGAAGAACAGCTGTCCACAACTGCATGGCGGAAAGGGCAAATTAAAGACTGGCTGGAAGAAAGAAACATTGAACACGATGATTCACTAGTCCAGACAGATTAGACCAATGGAGTTGACACTAAAAAAAAGAAAGTAGCGGTTTTCCTTCGCTAATCGTTGGGAAGGGGGTCACTGCCAGTCTACATTTCGGTTTTCGAGAATTCCACCCGGTTCCGCCATCTTGAATTTAAGGGTGAATTTTATTTTTGAATAACAACTTTAATAATAGACTCAATATCGGGGTCTCGGGAATTTTGGAATAGCATATCACGAATTTGGAGTTGCAGTAGCGACATCTATTATCGATTAGCGGTAACAGAGGGAGGAAAGACGTATTTTTTCCATCCTGCGTGTTTCGAAAAATTGCTATTTTTAAGTAAATTTATTATGCCAAAAATTTATAAACATTTATCTGTAACAAAGTAAACTACAACTTAATAGTCACTGTGACCTTATATGTGCCTCAAGAATCTACAAGTACCACTTGAAGTGTACTAGCGCGACATGGCCCCGCATTGTCGTCCATGAAGATGTATTTGTCGCCCAAGTCGTCCCACCCTGGTAAGGGGCAACCCCACGAGGAAAATGTAATCTCTCTTGACCACTTGGCTCTCTCCAGACTTTTTGCCTATTACCATTACTCATCAGTCCAATTCTGGTTTCATCTATGAGTAAGACTCATCGCCACGTCAGCAAAATCGTATCACTACGCTCGTAACCTGATTAAATGCCTTCATGACGCAAATTTGCACGATGTCTTCTCGTCTATTTGCAAGTCTTCTTCGGACTGAATAGGTCGATACAACAAGATGAAACTTACTTTGAAAGTGCGCCCTGAGGGCTGGAGCGGAAGCCTTTCGGTGACTACGGGCACATTGAACCAAATAACGATCCTGCCGTTCAACTGACACTCGAGGCTTCTTTTCTCTGTCCGTAATTCTTGTTACCTGCCCTATTTGCACAACAGGAATGTTGGAATATCCAGCATCATGCAGAGCAACAATGCTTGACATAGTGAAAGCAAAACCCTCATGTAGGTACTGTCATTATAACGAAAGAAAAGTATCAAACTCGCTTCGCTTTGCTAAATATACAATAAAACTACATAATATATATAGTCCAAGACTTTTGACGGTGTGTATTACCAAATGGTATACTAGGACCTCTAGCGGATATTTCTGTCTAAGTCCTTCAATATCTGATCTTAATGTACTTTTTATCGCTTCTTCCGCTGCGCTGGTCTATTGGGAAACTTGTTCCACCGAGTATTTTAAGCCCGAGAGACTGACAAAATAATAGTCGATAAAACAAACGTAGTATTTATTCGGATATATTTTTAAGAAGACCATAAAGCCCTCATTAATCTTTTCTGTGTATGAAGGGATGATGCCGTTTCGGTTGATATATTGACTTTCATAACCAGATATCGCTGCCGTATGATATTTTGGTATTCCCGAGTCACTTACTGCCTACTAGTGTTTTACGTCCACACGCCTCCTTGATAAGGCAAAGCAGATTGCATGATCACATTTCGTTGGTGAAATGATGGACTGTAAACATAAATTTTCTGTCAAGTGTAATATAAACGATTATATACCTCTGTATATCATAAAGCGTCTTGGAAAATTCCTGGGAAACTGTAACTCCAAAATATAAACAAAGCTGTATAGTCCGAGAGCTGGTAGACAATTTTGGGTAGGTATTTGAGGCACCGTGAAAATTTGTATAATACCTCTTTCTTAATGTCTGAATACAAAATTGAGGACCTGGCTGGAGGGTAGTGGGGCCTTCTGACCAACCCTTGAATTTTTAACTTTCCAAAATTTTTTTAGCAAAAATATATTTCAACCATTATAAAATTTTAATACCTTCAAATTTAGAATTTAAAAATAAAAAAAGCCAGATGATTTAGTCGGGTCTAAAATTTTGCAGCGGCTTCAAGATTGCTTACATAAATATCAAAAAAATATATTTGAGGCACGTTGAGATTTAGACAGGATAATATTGGTATAGTGCTTTCGTTTGATATGCAAACTAATGGAATGCGGTGATCAGTGGCGCGAGCAGTTATCCTAATATAGGAAATAAAATAAAAAACAATAATATTATCATTCTCGTAGAACAGAACAGCTGTCCACAACTGCTGCATGGCGGAAAGGGCAAATTAAGAGTGGCTGAAAGAAAGAAACATTGAACACGATGCTTCACTACTTAAAGCTGAATTGTTGACACTGGCAAGGCAACATTTTCCAGCTTTCAAGAAGTATGTAGTGGATGAAATGGCCAAAGAGGAATGGAGGTAATTGATAAGAATTTGTGATGTGAGCAATATTATCTTGTCTATATCTCAATGCACCTCAAATATAAACTCATTAAATACTAAATTTCTAGGAATTAAAATTTAAAAATGCCCCAGATCTTTGCCAAAAAAAATTTGCACAATTAAAAATCCAAGGGTTAAGGTTAAGCCCCACTACCCTTCACCCTGGTCTTCAATTTTGCATTCAGACATTAAGAAAGAGGTACATATTATACCAATTTTCACGGTGGCTCAAATACCTACCCAAAATGGCCTCTCAGCTCTCCTACTATCTACGGGTACAAATATTTTGTTATAAAATTCGATAAAAATAAAGCAGAAGAAACCAGATAAGAAAATACAAAATTGATAACTAGATTTCGTTCTAGATATTGCTGTATAACTTTCTTAGCGTTTTCTATGTATTGTTGTAAAACTGTGCAGCCAACTTTGGTAGAATAAGATATACGAGTACTTACAAGGTTTCCATCAGTGATTGGCGATATGATCATAATTTTAAAAGTGTGGGTACTGTAATAAGGCTGCTTACATATTTTGTTTCCATTACCAAAGTCGACGTTGTCGCACTGGTAACGTGCAGCTAAGCGAGCCAACTGGTCCACGGTCTCGGCCTCGTCATCCTCTAAACTGGAGTAGCTGCCGGTGGTTGCGTCCCCGTCTGAAGAGCCTTTCGATTGTTTGTCGACGCCACTTTGCTCTACCTCGACGCCATCCTCCTCGTCCTCCTGAAATAACACAGGTTGTAAATCTTAAATAGTGCTAAATGATAGACAGTCTTATCACCTAGTTTATATATTATATTCATCCAATAAAAAATAAATGTTGTATCCAACAACTAGTGATATTATAAAACCTGCAACATTCCATGGGAGAATTTCTTCGCAGATTTCGGGCATTTAATGTAAAAAATAAAATATGTAGTATTTGTAGGCGAATATTAATCTACTCGACTGTTTTATATTTATAATTTTTTTCGGCTGTCAGTTTTAGAATATATTATATTAGAATAGTGGTGGGAGATAAAATAACTTTTTTAACTAAATCATGTGGTTTAATATGCTATTTACACATATGGTACATGGACATAATATTATAAAAATTTGGACCTGGAATAATTACATAATATATAGCTACCTAGGAAGTGTTAAATTATCAAACGTTCTGACAAGTAATTAATATCCACAAGAGTAACTAAAATTTTAAAAATTAATCCAAATATTATTCTTTGGAATTATTATATTCAGGTAATCGGTGTAAGGCTCCTGTGTAAGGCTCCTGTGTCCTGTGGATTGTTTCCTTTCCCGCAGTGGCATACCTATAATTGGTTATGTTTGTGAGAATGTTTTTGATCTCTGGTTTCAGGCGGTTACTATGTCTTCAAGTTATTGGCTCATCCTTGCTTTCTAGTTTCTACCCATATTTTAGAGGCTTTATAAGAACGAGAATGCAAGATGTTTTCGATCCATCATCAAATTTAATGATCAAAAAAGCACTGAAAGGAAACCGAATGATCAATTTTGTTGTTTCATTTGTATTTTTAGTATAATGATACCTACATAAATAACATTACTGATCTAATAAATACTATAAACACCTGCGCATACGCCCGATTTTAGAAAAAGTGAATGATCTATGTGAATAATTGAAAAACAAAAAAAATTTTCGTAGTACAAATTAACTGGGCCTCTTTCTCTTGGAGCCGTAGGGTTCTGACTCCACCATAGACCCTGATCTCAGCACGAATTGCGAATCATCCCCGTGTTCGTCCTCAGTTCCTGAAAGTCGGATAAAATGTTAGCAGGTGATGTGGGAAAGGTCCTTTGTAGATTACCGAAGGAGACTATGGAAGGTAATGAAGCCGAAGGCCATACGGTTTCTTAATGCAATTAGATTTTACAAACAGACACGGTAAGGCCCTGCCTTACCGTGTCTGTTTGTAAAATCTTCCGCCGTAGGAAGAAGGACGAAAATGAAGGTCGATACTGGATGAAGTATCTCTACTGCAGATTTAATATGAAAGAAAATAAATGAACCTCAGGCAAATCAAGGTAAAGAAAATATACAAAATAGAAGAATAGTTTGAGGCACTGGTTCTTCGGGGATTTAAGATATATCAATTCCACTGGAGGTAGATGAATCGACAGACACTAAAACGTTTTCATCATAAGAACCCAGGAAACATTAATTGTGATTAATTGTGAACACCAATAATAAGACTAAAAACAACGAAAAATTTAAATACGATGAACGCAATATTGAATTTTAACTATTTTTCATGTATGGACGACTTGATAAAAACGGTATAACGTAAAATACTAAACAGTAGTAAGGTACGGTGGGGTAACTGCGACCCAGAAATGTTATAATTGAAATGTAAAAAGCCATGAAAATTTTTGTTTCTATCCCATATATTTCTAACTGTATTACATTAATCTATCAAGTATTGGTAGTGTAATAGTGTATGAAATGAGCAAATTTGTAATAATACGTATAGAAAAAATAGAATAATCTTTTTAGGACTATAAGGCGCACTTGCCCCGTATAATGGGGTAAGTGCGTTTCTGGCTGTAGTTTCGCACTTAAAGCGATATTAAAGTGTTTTGGGACAAGAGCGTATAGTTCAATGCAAAATCTACAAAATCCTATCTCCCGATTCGTCGTGAAATTAGTGGATAAGATTTTATTTTAAATGAACGGATGAGTGCATAAAAACTTATTTTCAATTTTCATTCCACCACAATTAAAACTAGAATATAAAATATAGGTATTACAAAAACGAAAATAAGACTGAAGTCTATGTCCAATGTAATAAATAAGTACTTCTTTTCCTAAGTTACAACTGAGTTACAGTCGCACTTACACCAGATCAAATTTTATTAGGGGTAAGTGTTTAGTATTACCACTTGAAGAACTGTGTATATGTTATTAAAAAAACCTATGAGGCCAATATGATTGTTTAAAATGCCTCAGATTACAGAAGATTATTAAAAACTACGCCGACTTAGCAACCGAAAATTTTCCGTAAGAGGTTATGTCGTATATGGTGACATCTCAAATAATTAAATTACAGATCTCTACTAGGGACTAATTTGTGTATTCGGGATTTATCTCAAGACCCATTACACGATACCTGTTATGCTTTTGTAATTAAATAATTATGGCATAGTCGCACTTACCCCAAAAACGCTCTTACCCCACCTTACCTTAATGTCTTCTTTAAAGTAAAATTAAAGTTTTTGTTGAATTAAAGTTATTTAAAAAAATGCTTCTTTTCACAATAGAAAGTCGTTTTTACGGTATGTAATTCAATTTTCTATGGATTACAGCCAGTTAAATAAGTAACATTGATGGATTCACGATTTATAATAAATAGCATCTTAAAGTTTATAATCAATGTTATGCATGTTGTGCGCCGTGTCGTGCACCATCGGTTCCGGGCTCGAATTGGTTTCAGATCTCCCCGCTGATATCATGGACACAACTTGTGCCGTTGCGTTGCACAGGAGTTCAATCATTGCAATCTGGAGTTTTTGAATATTTTATATTCCGCTATAGTGTAAGGACTAAGTGCCTTGCTTTTGTTTCTTTTAATTTTGTTGCATTTCGTATCGTTGAGATCTTATAGAATTCCTCTGCATAGGATCTTATATTTGCTTTTGTTTGCGCTGCTCCTTAGAAATCAATGGTCGTTGATTTTTTACCTGGCAAATAAAAAATCAGAAAAAAGTAAAAAATACTTAATTTTATTTGAATAATAATTATCTAAACTCGCGTGTCGGTGCGAGTGTTAAACTTTAGTAAAGCAAGCTGTTTCCATGTACATCAGGATTTGTAAGATTAGTGCTTTCCCTTGACTGCATTTGTTTGTATCTGGACATCTGGAGGCTCCCGAACTCACCCCTTCTCGTCTCAACTTAGAGCTAGCCAGGCTCAGCCGCCTGTTAATACCGCTGGTGGCGCCCACTTAAATTCATTTTTACACTTAACTTTCAATTTAAATAATTAGTAGTAATAACTTTAGGTTCTGATTTTAAAATACTTTCACAAAAGTCATTATTGCATTCTGAGAAGGGACATAAATAATAAATTCTCAAATTATTAAGGAATCAATAATGAACAATAAGGATTATATTAGCATGTTTAGAAATGAAACGTCAATATAAATATTGTTATACACGCCGCTGGCGGATGAAATCACCGCGCATGAGAAGTGCTTCGAGCATTCTAGCAGGTCGGAGAACGGTTCTACAAGCGCCGAGACGTTGTTAAAATAGTGCAGAAATATCGAGAACCGACTGTTTCCGATCTATAAGCCAATGCCGGAGGCCAAGGGTTTAGGTTAATGTTAATCAGTACTTAAGCTTAGTCAGTGTTAATGAGTAAGTAGTGTGAAGTTACCGAGTGTTTAAATTATTGGACCCACGAGATATTTCTGCACAGGGTGTGCAAACACGTAACAATATAAATAAATACTTACGTTGTTGTATGTATATCATTTTATTATGTATTATTATTAGGTCTCGAATTACTATTATTAATCAATTTCTGACAGCCACAAGTTTTAGATTAGCCCTTAATGATCCAATCAATCCTCCCACGAAGTAATCGGTTAATAATAATTAATGCTGGCCGGAACAAACTGTTACTTGCTAATGCGTCTAATAGAGCCATGTATTGCTGAATATTAAAATTTATGGGCAAAATAATTTACCGGCGCGATTGTTATAATGGGAATCATGCATTTGCCTTTCAATCGTCTATTCCAGAACATATAATTTAACAACATTGGATTTATTTCAACTGTAATGTAAAGATATCTGTGGCGTTAAGAGAAAATTGATGGTCAATGATTTACGAGCATATTGATGGAAGGTTTGCGGGTATTTCCGCGTTCAAATATTGGATTCATGTTGGATGCCCGCATTTCCTCATGGATTTGTCATATTATCTTGTTCTACTTCCACGAAGAATTTACAATAATTGTCACATTGTCGCAATTAAATTACGATTAATATTAGCAGCATTTTCTTTCTATTAACCGTGAAATAATAGTAATCGTTTCACCTCTACTCCTATTTTGCAAAAAAATATCTTTCAAAATTCCTAATTTGTAGTTATTGTCTTGTAATGAGGCAAGTTTTTCTAGCAGACTAAAATTATTGAAAAGTTATTTTTCAAAGGTACAACTAAAACCCACCTGTCCTTTCAGGTTAGTTCTTTTCGGGTAATATTGTTATTTTATTTTCTATTCGTTGCCGCGTATATAAATTGTGTAGACCGTTCTTCAGTCATTAATTATTTAGGGCTCCCAGTGTACCGTCTCTGAGGAAAAGTTTTGTCTCGGAGAAACTATAAACAGAAACTGGCGCTCGAATGAGAACACCGCGCCGAATTAAAATTATCACAGTATTTTAAATACTGATTTTTTTAATTTATAAAAGACAAGTTTAATATATGCATCGTGTTTCTGAAGTGAGTTAGAAAATATTATTATATCGTCCATATAGAGTAAATATAGTTTTCTTTGGAGATTTCTTAAACCATGAATCATTAGGTAGATACTCTTTGAAAATATGCTGCGCACCTTTTTAGACCAAATGGCATGCGGATATATTAGTAGCATATTTAAGATTAAAATCAGTTTTGGAAATTGAATTTGGCTGCATATCAATTTGATAAAAACCTGGTGCAACCTCAATGGTGGAAAAAGCTTCAAATGTATTTAGCATATTATCTATTTGGTATGGGGTACCCATAAATTTATTGTATTGAGTCTATATGTGCCATTTTTTATAATCAGCTGTTGTCTAGTTTAATAGGGGTGATCCATATAGGACCAAAGATGATTATGAAGGTCCGATATATCCACTTTGTAATATTCTGGGTGAATGGGAATTTCATTTTGTGCCTTAATCTTATACATAAACACGTTTATGCAATACGAACAGATAGAATAATTATACACTAATATACTAAATGTCTTTTTCAGCTCGCTTGGAGTGGGTATGCATCAATTTACGCGTTAAGGTGTTGTTTTTGGTCAATTTCTAGGAGCATCAGCACACGCGACATATGTTAATGCAATAAACGACTTGTTAATAAACCTCCTATTATAGAATACTTCAAGAGCGAAAATAATGGACACTCGTTACAATTATCTTCCGTCAATCAGAGAGTTGCTGATGCCTTAAATAGCTATTTATGTGACCAGTTGGTAAAAGTACTATTTTGTGTTGTAAGAGCCGATTTGTGCGGAACAAGCGCTAGCAAGTTGAAACACATGAAAGTTCCAGAATTTTTAAAATAAAACAGTATCGATCCAATTTACAATTTCGAAGATTATTATCAAGAAGTTAGGTACAGGCTACGGTTGCCACAACAAAAAGCTAGCGAGTACCTAGAAAAAGCTAAAAATGTACGTAAAATTACATTCGATGCTCAAGCTACAGAATTGTCTCCAAAGAAAGGAGATCTCGTTACCCTTACAAATGAAAATCGGAAAAAACTCCGACTAGTCCGTCTAAGGCCGACGTTGGCGCGTTAGCTCTCGGCTCGATCACCTAGCAGCAGTGTGTGTTCGATACCGCGCACTGGTGCTAAATAAATTTTCAGTAATTTATCCCTAAGATCTAAAGGCATAATATTTTCGAAAGTTGAACTTTTAAATTTATGCAACCAGCACACACAGACTCCGAGATATGCCATAGAGGAACTTGAGATTACCACCTTAACATTGACAATATAATCCAATAGAATTAGTGCGGGTCATTTGGCATTTCTAGATATTATTATGATCGACATATTCATAAGTTGGTTACGGAGACAAACAAGTTTTAGAGATGTAGCAAAAGACTTTGGATCAAATTACTCCGGATATTTGGTAAAATTGTGTTAAATATGTAGTAAACAAAGATGGGAACGTGAAGTACGTTACGATGAAGTTGAACCGTTAATTATTAATTTGGGTTCAAGATCTGAAGATGGTGATGAGTTCGACGATGATGATGATGAAATTTAATAAAAACACATATTTTTCTCTTTGTAGAACTTTGAGTGAGGTTCTCTCGAATAAAATAAAAAAATATATTTTATGAACATATATTTTTAAAATATATGTTCATTCAAACCACTTAACAGGATGATTAATTAACTATAACTTTAACTGGCAAACTGATTGTCAATATCTGTCAATTTTATTAACAGGGCAGGGGTTGGCTCCCTGCCCAAGAAAGGGCAGATAGTTGTATTTCCTTCTGGATTCTAGCAAATTGAAGTTAAAACATTGCAGAAAAAAAATATTATCTATGTCTGTTTAGGATGCACATTTTCAGTTTTAAAAAACAAATATTTCAAAAATTTCCTTTGATAACTCATAGTTAATTAAATATTTATTTAAAGGTCTATTAAATATAGATCTACGCCTATTAAGTATTCACATTCAGGGCTGAACAAATCGAAGTTGAACTTACGTAATATTTTCAATAAACGTTTGTTGGCACAAATGCCATCCGTATTGTGCAACTAAACTAGTCGTGGCCACAGTTTACCGCCGATAGAAGTAGGGCGGATTAACATTTTGTTTTATTGTCTTTTTTATTCTACCCTGGAGCTTTAAGTGTAATTTCCAGCGTCGGGAGTTGATTACATTCTGGCAAAAACACGACACCTCCATGCAGGTCGTAGTAGTTACCCTCGGAGTAGTTTTTTACGAGGACCATTTTAGTTCTGAGATTCTGATTCGTATTAATGGCGGTGTCGTAATCCACCCACATGACATTTCTGCCGAAGGGAGTTATATTTTTCAAATTGCACAATTTTTTATGCGGAGTTCTAATCAAGTACCTGCACAAAAAGTTTATAAAAATATGCCCAAAAATGGTTAATTTTCGATATACCCTCTATAATAAAAAAAATCATTTCGTGCAATTAGGTTGGCAGGTACTAGTAAACCAAGAAGCAATGGTGGTGTTTTTGTGGCAAATATAAAATTGTTTCTTCTATCGGAAGATATTAAGTAAAAAAATAGCAAAAGCTGCGGGAATCGAACACGCAACCTTTGGCATATAAAGCATACGCTTTACCGCTAGACTACCAATACTGGCATAATATGTCCTTAGCTCTGTATATGATGGGTTATATGATATGATGCGACCGGGATTCGTATAAATACCGGTTAGCCTCCCAAATTTAAGAGGTAAAATATCTTACCTCTTGAGCTTCACTACTGTCCTCCGAACTCGTGCTGTTGTCGGAGTCTGTAGTTGAACTAGAGTTACTGCCATCACTGGCGTCTTCATCGTCACTTTCATTTTCGCCACTTCCTTCTGTGTTAACTAAAAAGAAAATATTACTATACTAGGATACGTTGAAATAAATTCTGGTATTATTAGAGACTATAAATACGTGCCACACCAAAGTTGACAAACGTTTCGTCTGGATTCAGGCTGAAATAGTTAAGCATTTTCGACGAACAATTATTAGTACAGTCAGATTATATATTGAGCGATTAGACCTATTCCCTCGAGAAAATAACGCCAAATTGTGATACAAGCGATACTACCCATCTTGGAAAAATGGCGGACAAATAATTCTTAAATTTAAGATTTTTTCACCTACCCTATATAATTCGAGGATGGATAACAAAAAAATATATTCAGGTCGATATGACCTTAAATGACCACAAAATTTACGATGTGACTTAAAAAATGCTTGTTTGCAGTTTGCATTAAAAAATTGTAAATAGCTAGCGTTTCAGTTTTTATAGTAAAAAGAGGGTAATAATACATTAAAAATGAAAATTCTATTTCGTAAAATCAAAGATTTCTACAACGATCATGGGCGGCGCATTCATTTTTTGAAGTAATGGTTAGAAGTTGAAGATGCGAAAAGCAACTAAGTAAGATTATTGACTTTCGTATGATTCTACGACAAAAAAATAGAAAAATATTACCGTTACTGATCTTACCGATACTGGTCTCTATTCAAGCTAAAAATAATGAAAAAAAAACATAAAATAAACATAAATAAATAAACACATAAAACTAAATATTGTCGCTGGCAATTTTTTAAGAGAACACTCTAAAAAGTCGATTTTTTTTTGGTTTAATAGAGATAGCAAGAGACAACTAAGTTAGTTGAGGTCATATCAACGTGATTATTTTTTTTTAAATTTCTAATCCTCCAACTATATACGATGGAGTATAATATTGCCTAGATTGAGAAAGAGAAAGACGAAAGAAATTTGAGAAATGTTTGACAGCCATTTTAAAAATAGCGGTAGCGAGCGTTATGCGGGTCACAGAAGGTGGCATATCGGGTCTAATCCCTTAAAATTATTTTCTTTAACTATGCCGAGTTTCATGCTTTTATCACAATATGGCGTTTTTCCTTCATATTTTGCCCGAGGGAAATAGACTAGATGTATCAAATCTGGTATTTATGCTTTCTTGATATGTTGTTAGTGATGGAAAGGCTTAATATTGCCTTTCCATCCAAGTTTTTGCCCTCGGCAGGCGACAGGGTCATTGTCAAAAATCAAGAAAATCGCGGATTGTTTTACTTTTTTTCAGTTTTTGTCGATTTTGACCTGGACGGACTGTTTTTCATCAAAGACCGTTATAATCAGTTTGTAAGTACATATTTTAAATTTACAATAATATGAGACTCTTACGGTTATTAAAGGTCTAATAATTTCGGAGATAGTTTTTCAAACTTTGGCCAATAGTTCAAGTTACAAGTTCTTAGCAAAATTTCATCATTACTATTCATCACTACCATTCTGGTTTCTGAAGGTCTAGTATATTGTTTGAAAACCCTCTCCCACCCTCGAAGTTGACTCTCCTGAGGTCTCCGGGGACTCCAAGGTGAGAATCCCCCTTAATCACTTGAGCAAAAATAAATTACACTTTTGTTTACGTATTTAAATATATTTATTTACGTATATGCGTGGGTATATGAAAAAAAACATGTGTGTTCTTATGACCACACGATAGAAGTGAAAACTTCTAATTTTCGAATTTTAAAATATATACCTATATAATTACATTCGCAGGTATTTGGTTATCGTTGGTTTTGCCTGCCGTGTTCAGGCTTTGGAACTTATTTAGCGTTTTTATTTCCGCAACGGATTTTGTCTCTGTGATGTTTAGTTTCTTGGTTGTTGAAGGGTGTGTAAAGGACGTACCTTGCTCAGTGATACGTCTCTTCTTTGCAAGTCTGCACACATCTTCAATTTTTTTGCAGTTTTCAGGGCCTGTGTCCATTTTTGTTGTCCATTTTCTGTGTCAGGAACTGACATGTACGTCAAAATTTTTTGAATTTGCTTTTTTTTACGAATTTTCCAGGGTTTTGGGCGTATACTCGATGCCGCACTGGCGAAGGAGGTTGTATACACTGTTTCTACCATAATAAGGGTCTTTGAAATGCTTTAAAAGCGCGGTTTACCCGACCGATAGTCGAGCGTGATGCGTGACGGCCCAGTCTCATTCAACACCCACAAAAATAAAAGTGCAGAGTGCGCATAAAGAAGTTTTCACTCGAGCCGACTATCCGAAGGAGCGTTATATAGCCGAGCGTGACGCGTGACGGCCCAGTCTCAACACCCACAGAAATAAAAGTGCAGAGCGCGCCTAAAGAAGTTTTCACTTCAAAAATCAAAGTATCTTTAATCTTTTTTTCGATCCGTCGATCTTTAATTTTGAAGGCCCATTCATCGCCTCGTGTTTCTGCTGCTCTCAGCATATTTACACCAAGATCAAATTTTTCCACAATAATGACGACATTTCTTTTAGTTGCGTTTTTCTCGTCTCGGTCTCGATGAACTATTTTTTAATTCCATCTCCACATAAAAAACAGTGTTCTCTGAAATCAAACTTTTCACCCACCGAGCTCGTAGGTCTTGCATCTTTTGCTTTCACATCTGTTTAGCAGTCGACCTTTGAAACACTTGGGGGGGAGGCACGCACTCTAAGACTCGGAGTAATACCTGAAAAAGATAAATTTCAAGTCTTTGATGAAAAGGGACTGGCTTTTCATGGCTTTCCAGGTCAAAATCGACAAAAACCTGAAAAAAGGTTGAAGAAAAAAGAAAAGGTTGAAGAAAAAAGGTGAAAAAAGGAAAAAAGAAAAAAGGAAAAAAAAAAAAAGAAAAAAGGATTTTATTGATTTTTGACAATGATCCATAATGGTCGTCTGCCTAGGTCAAAAACTTGGATTTAAAATTTCTCTTTCATCATAAATAACATACCAAAAAGGCAAAAATGCCTGATTTGATGCAGCGTTCACCCCTTTTTCATGTTTAATTTGACTGAATTATAAACTAAATGAGTACGTGGCTCTGCAGCTGTTAACTACGACTGAAATTAGCATATATGAACTATTAAATAGTTAAATAATTCACGATATATTTCCAAGGCTCTGGATATTCCACTTCTAAATGAAAATTTTACGCTTTCCCCTTCTGAGAAATACAATATACTAAACCGCGTTAGTTATAACACTACCACTATTGTCATGAGGAAAGCGCGATTTATGCAAATAAACAATGGACTAACATTAGCGTGCTTTGTATTCACAGGGGTTGAATCGCACTTACTTTGCTGAAGCTTTTCTAGGATGAGCGGGTAGAATTCCTTAGCAGTTGCATTGTTGGGTTCATATTGTAGAACTGGAAAATTAATAAATACAGTATAAATAGCTAATCATAGCTGTGTGGGTGATTGAACGTTTCTATTCAATCACTTAGTAGTTTAGTCAACGAATGGCTCAAAAAGGGGTGTACGGTGCGTGAGCAGGGACCTAAGCGATTCCTTCAAATTTTTCAAAATTCCTGACGTCTAGAAGGTGAGCCGGAGGGGGGGAACACAAAGAGGTCCCATTTTTAGGTTTTTCGCTTATATGTCGAAAACGGTGCGTCGTAGGAACAAATGTTCTTATACGAAATGAAAGCTATTGAAATTCTCTAGAAACTACGTTTTATAACCTTTTTTTGAATTCGCATCCGTTTTCGAGCGACATGCACCAGAAAAGTAAGAATTTTCAAAAATAAGATTTTTACGTCACATTTGTCCTCAAACATTCCCTCCCATATAGCACATAATGTTTTTCGAACATTTTTTTTATCCATAGCAGATGTTCTTCCATCAAAATATTTTAAGTAGATTTATGTTTAAATATGTGTTATATATGAAAAATAAATCTCGTCTCTTTGAGACGTCAGGACTTTTAGTATGTTCACCTTCTAGGCACCCAGAACAAGTTTCTGAATGATTCGCTTAGGTCCCTACTCGCGTACTCTACACCTCTTTTATTGACTGGACTATAGTTAATAAGGTATGCAAAAAGCTCTAATGATGACAGCAGAAAATATAAGTAGATACTAATAAACTGACAACAACAAAATAAACGTTATACAAATTTGCCCTAGATTTGTTAGCTAGAAAAATGGCTTGTCTTAGACTAGTTAGAACCAGTCTTAGACCTTAGCTCGATCAGTCCTTGTTTTTGTTAAAATTAGATATTTCACATAATGTTTCTACAGGGTGGGTGAATAAAACAATGTAAAATTTCTTCGGCATGGTCCCATTTCAACAAAAAAGTAGTTCCCTGCACTTCAACGCTAATGGCATAAAATGGACCTCATACCTCGACAAGATTTTAGAATTTTCCGGTAATTTCCTTTATTTAAGGTGTTAATAAACACTTTGGTCTTGCAGTGATAATGACCCAAATCTGATTTACCCACGACATATGGTATTATAAGAGACTTCAATGATACTCAACTTGCTTTCGAATGACCCGTTCATTCTGAAAACTTTAAGATGTGCCTTAATTGCATGAGTTAAGAAAAACCATATGTGTGAATTGAGTTAAAGATAGAAAAATGTTTAAGAAACATAAATGATGTAAAATTTTATACCGAATATTTTAGGTCCTATTCATTTTCCTCGTCAGAGTAAGTTTTTCAGAAAAATTAAAAAAACTAGCGTGATGTCACATCTGCATTTAGATGTCTATTAATGCACCCCAATTTTCAAAACTTTATAAATTATTTCTCCTATTTGCCATTTTAATTGCTAACTTGCTGTCTATTCTTGCTCATAAACATTAAACATTTCTTCGCGTTTCAATTACTTATGTCTTTTATAAGATTTTCGGCTCTGTGACCACCTTGTCAATTGCAAACTGCCTATTATTTCACGTAAAATATCGCTCTTCCGTCGAGAGAGCAGAGTAATTCCATCCTACACAGAAACAAGACCCCACCTAGAAATAGAAATTACTTTATTATGCAAACCTTAGGGCTTAAGCCATTCTGATATAGAAGAAAATTTGAAGTGGAATGTGTTCCCTATTTGCCTCTTCCTTATTGCCTTATTCAATAAAATAATCTTTATATCTGACGTTGTATAGTTGAGGCCACCCAAATGTGAACGGCAAAATTGTATAATGTACCTAATTTAGACTTTATATCATAACCGCCGTAAATGTCAATATATCTGTCATTGATATTAAATTTAAAAACGTAACTCAAAATATGCAGAGGCAGTTAAGTGAGGCAGTCAACTGAAGAAAATTGGTCGTTGAGTGAAGTGGCTGCTTATTTAAATGTTACTAAAAGCTGTATATTTTATATTAAAAACCCTGGCAACAGGAACAACGATTAAAAAGGCCTATTAGGCAAGGTGTAGGTAAGATCTCCACTGATAATGAAGACAATTCTCTGGTTCAATTTATCCATCAGAATCTCTCGAAACTGCTGTGAAAGCCCGAGAAGAAACATTTTTTCCAGGGTCTGTCAAAACAGCACTAAGACGTCTAAAATAGTCTTAAGAACTGTGTGGCCTTAATAACTGTGCTGCTGCTCACAAAGTATCCTCAACTGAGGAGCATAAACAAAGGCGATTTCTAAATGAATTATTGTATCAAGGTAATGAATTTTGGAACAATGTAGTATTCTCCGACGAGAAGACATTTCAATCTTGTATTATAATATAGTGGAAGACCCAGCAATTTAAGATTCGACGAGAATTATACCTTGTTCACTACCAATAGTGGTCGCTTTTGAGTCAATGTTTGGGCGTGGATAAGTGTTCACGGTCCTGGAGTGTGCTGGGAAATTGATGGGCGATTGATTAACGGCCGAGCACTACACAAATATTTTGAATAACGTAATACTACTATCTTTGAGACAAGGTTTTCCTAAAAATGTTGTATTTAAACTTGTAAGGAATTTCACAGTCAGTATACATTAAAGTATTATAACAACTATATTTTGGTTACAGGATAATTCTCAGGATACAGGACGAATAGTAAGAGAATGGCTGAATACCAATAACATAAATATTATGCCTTGGCTAGAAAAAAGTCCGGATTTGAACCCCATTGAAAACTTGTAGGGTTTCATAATAAAGAAAATATATCAGAGAGACTTTAGACCAGCAAACCGTGATGAACTCTGGGAAGTTATTCACAATACAATACTTGGGAAGAGCTTGTGGATTTGTATGATATGAGAACGTTCATTATGTCCATGCCAAGAAGACTAGAAAGCGTTGTGGCATTCAATGGCTGTGTCATAAAATAATGTTTTTTCGTGACCTTTCACAGCAGTTTCGAAAGGATTCTGATGGATAAATTGAACGAGAGCATTGTCTTCGTGCTAAAAGGCATAAGCCTTTTTCGTCGTTGTTCCTCATGCCAAGGTTTTTTTTAATATAAAACATATAACTTTTACTAACATTGTGTTGTGTTTACGAACATTAATTTGTTGTGTTAATTTTAAAATATTGAGATGTTTTCTTTTGTTTTATTGACCTTTTTAAAGAATTATACTGTGTAGATAGGTAAGATTGCAGAAGTAGTAATATTAGTATCAACCTTTTCATACTATTCGTTTCGCCTTTCCACTCATCATTGTAATAGAAAATACTAAAGTAATATCTACTTCGCCGATACAATTAAACTGAAATTTCTATGACAACAAAAATTCGTCCACATTTGCGTTACCGAAAACTCTACCTTCTGTTGTCGATGTTTTCTAAACTCCTTTAAATATTCCGTTTCTATTTCACTCATCTCTCCACTTGACGCCTGACATAGGTACAATCTATTCCAGACACCTGTCCGCGAGCGTAGACAATAATTGTAACAGATGTGCGAGACGACAATAGGAGGGTCTGAATTTCTGAGGCGGATTAATGTCTGAGAGCTCACCATTGCACGTGTAGGAGAAGATAATAGATCACGCAGTTTCATTAATCAATTTACATTGCTTATAGCAACGATGATCGGCGGTGGAAAGGAAATTGACAGTCTGAAATCAAATTAGTTACCTACCGAGACGTATCTCTATATATCTGACGAAAACACGAATCAAAATCAAATTATAATATCAGAACAGAAATTGTGACTAAACTAAACTATACCGATAGAAAAAAACATATTTCAGAGACGAATTATTAAACTACTGAATTTAAATAAATGATTAGGAATGCAATATAGACCAGACGTCAGGTAGATTAACATCGTTTTAAATCGGGTTCATATAATTCTCTTATAGACATACTAATTTTTGGATACCTGTCTTTTTGTACATCTGCCTTTTTGTACACCTACAACTTACTGTTCTTGCGGGGTAGCTTCGTTTTTGTTAGAAATAGGAAACAAATCAATTTTTTTAAACAATTTCCAGATGGTATTCGGAAACGATACGATCAATGCTTTATTTCCCCCGCCTAGACGTCCAAGAATATTAATACTGCGTAAATATGTATTGGAATCATTTCAATAGAGAATTGAAACTTATCTCTAATTCTGACAATCATCTTTTTTTTTTCGTAGAATCGATTGAAATCGAAATATTTGCAAAAGAATATTTTTGAACGATATTTCCCCAAAATTGGGGATATTCCGAGGGGAAGGCAGGGGGGTAAAATTAGTATGTGTAAAATAAGCCTCTTTTACAAAAAAATAACCAGATCCAACAGTAATATTACATATATATTAAGAATATATTAAGAAGACTTTGTAAGATTTACCATAATCTTGAATCATATGTTGGGGTAATACATATACTAGATAACAAAATTTCTTACATATCATATGTGGAAAATTAGGAGTTTGTTAATATTATAACTAAATATATATGTAAATAATCATGTTGATGAACTATATTTGTAGATGTAGATATTTGTAGATGAACTATATTTGAGTTGTAATTATGCATAGAGATTTCTCGTTAAAGTATTGTGCAAGACAATTTGGTAGGTATCAAATGAGATATTTTCATAGATTATTACGAATGCAAAATTATATATATATATATAGACATAGTGAAGGTGTAACGATACCAAACATAAATAAAATCGACCACTAAAGTGAGAAAGTTTACATGACAGACTTTATTAAAAAATTGAATCAAGAGGTCATAAAAACAAAAAGGGGGACCAAGGAAGAAAAATAATAATTGGAGAAAAATTACGAAGCGGATAGCAGATAGAGATTGGGAACAAGTTTTGCAGAGAATAGTTAAGAGGAAAGAAAAGGCGAGGAAAGTAAAAGAAGGAACGTATATTGGAAATATAAATTTATAAGCAGTTTGCAGAGAGAAAAGGGGGAGAAGAATATTAAAGCCTGGCCCTGACGCCTGGCCCTGACGCCTGGCCCTGACGCCTGGCCCTGACGCCTGGCCCTGACGCCTGGCCTAATACGCCTTAGTAAAAATATAATTATTTTTTATAATTATTTCATACCATTTATCTTCAACCACAACTAGTGCAATTGGAAAATCATCAAAATGAAAAATATTTCCCTTCACAATACCTAGAAAGAAATAAAATGTATCGTGTAAGGAACCACCTTTTATCATATTAGTATGTTCGATCAAATCGAAATGGCGAAGCCAATGGTCAGAAATGCACAGTAGACCATGAAAACTCTGTGTTCAAGAGGATGCCTTTTGGCCTATGGAATCCAACGATTACTTTTCAATCTGTGGACCACATTTTATGAGAATTACAAAATAACGTCTGCCTGACTTATTTAGATGGGACTATGGGACACTAAGTTTACGGCCCCAGCTAACATTAATAGACTACAAGTATTTAGAGGACCTGGTATTTGATAAATTCGTATAATTGTCTAATACGGTATAGGTTTTTAAATCTCTTTTATAATCAAACCATACACTGTAGCTTTATATGCATTCCAGATCCATCTTCATATAATATTAATTCCTAGTGGACCTAGTGGATCATATGAATTTTTGCGAGGATGACTTTTGGCCTTTTGGTTTTCACTTCATTAACAAACTTGAGGATGATGCAGAATTCGTAAACTCAATTGAAATGTATTTCAAAAATAAGTTTTGAAATATCTTTCGAGCTTTACATGCATTCCCGATCCATCTAAATATAGTACCTGGATAACAGACCCTATGAGTTCGATAGAATGTCTTTTGGGCTACATTGTGTACCGGCTCTTGATTTGTAAATAAAAAATTTACTCCTACTTTACTAATTTACTACTTACTAATTCCTAACAAAATAAAATGACGAGCATTGCGTTCAAGGACAGGTTTAGTTGGTTTACACGTGGTAAGATGTCTTTGACTTCCAATGTTTTTCCACAAAGTTTACAAAACTAACCTACCAAATCATACTTACTTAATTTACAGTACTTCTGTGCAGTTTGGTAGTCTTTCAGCATAACGGCCGAGAGGAACTGAAACAACAAAGAGATAGTTATACTGGCTATTTGTATTAGCTGTCCCAATTTAAAGCTATCCGATATCTCTGAAGTTTGTTCAAGTGAATTCGTTTCCGGTATCAATTAACTTTGGAAAAGTTCGAATGGAAGATGACAACTTGCGTATTATTCTGGCAACTATCGGAATAGGGCAGATATATTATTAGTGAATGATGAAAATCAATGGAATAAAAAGTTAACATGTTTTGTCGTTATTAACGATCCTATCACAGCTGAATTGGTCTGATTCATAGTGTTTTTGTTATTTCCGTAATTTACTATATACCTAGTCATGTCAGATGTACAAAAAAGGAACCAGTGGGCCAGTGATGCAGTGATGATGCAAGTTTGGGAGTGGTCTGAATCTCTTCGTTTAACATTGGCAAAACACAAGTTCGATGATGGCACTCTCGAAAATGGTGCGTTCGGGTGCTGCACGCGAAAAACAAAATGGCCATCATCATAAATATTTTCCCATTTATCTAAGTAACCGTCAGTTGTATCAAAAAAATTATTATACACAACATATTTATTCTTTAATTATACACAATCTATTTATGTAACCAGTTGTATTATTTAATGTAAGTATTATTTTATGTAACGAGCAGATTTCTGCGGAACCACTACTAGCGAGTTCCGCAATAAAGATGAGAGTTAGACAAAATAGTGTTTCCCAACGTGTTTCATACAAGATTTTTTCTAATTTTCATCAATTTTATATTGTATGAGAAGAAAACTGTGAATTGAATACGTTTAAAAACAATCCAGTAGGTTGTAGCTATGTGACAGCTTGTCAGTTTCATAGCTTGTCATCAGGTCTAAATAACCTACTATGAAATGAACTTTAGAAAACTAGTTGCGTAATATCTTACTTTTCGTAACTGGTTGTGAAAAGTAAGGCGTTTCCTAACGGCAAAGGGTTTTGAAAACTGTAGCTAAAAAATGGCAAAATTAGGAACAAAAATTATTACGTATTTTTATGTATTTTCCTCTAAAAATTAAGTTTTAATTTTAAGGTTCCTTTATATTTCCCGACCATTTCTTCTGAATAAATTAGTGGTTCAAATCACCCCACAACTACTTTGCTTTTGCTACACAATTTACATTTGTTTACATTAATTATTAAATTTAATAATTACATTACCTAATTATTAAATTAAAATAAATATTACATTAACATAAACATAAACAAACTTTATTTACCAACAAACAGTAAATATAATACGTATAAAAAGAAAATTATACAAAATTTGAAAGGTAAACCCCAAGGAAATTGTTCACCGAAGTAAATAATTTTAGTATTAATTATTATTACATTAAAAATTACATTAATAATCAAATTTACATTAATCATTACAAACAAACCCTGCCCAAGAACGTGATGATCATAATGCCACAGGCCCTGAAAATTTAGAAGGACATGAAGAATGAAAAACTACAGGAGAAAGCTGCCATAGTATACCTACCTACCACAAACCTAACTCGGTGAAAACATGCCGTAACCTCAGTGTAAGCTTCAACAAATGGAGTGTTCGTAATGCTAGTGTTATTATAAAGAGTTAGATCAATCCAGTATAAAATCGGACCAGAAACAATAATTGGAAGTACACCAATGAATAAATTACTGGCTCATTGGAGTTCCATTCCGAGCATATTCTTCAATTCATGAAGCAAGTTCATCACATGCTGCTGATGTGTGACACTCATGTGTTTTCACCTGGTACTGATGTTGTGGTTTTACTGCTAAGAGCATATCTCCAACTTACACCAGAGTTTGGAGTTTTCCTTGGTCATGGTATGAAAAGGTTTGTTCAGCAAGTTTCAATCTACAAAGCACTGAGGCCACTAAAGGCCTCTGCACTTTCTGGATTACACGCATTTTCAAGAGCCAATTAAGGGAAAGTAATATGGTGGAAGACATTCAATTCCATAAGTGATGAGTGATGAGTTATTAGAAGCTTTGGCCAGATTGGGAAGTAGTCTTTATCTCACTGAAGCTGTCAGAGCTAGTTTGGAAGCATTTGTTTGTCAGCTATATATCCCCAAAACAGCGCTGACTGATATAAGAGCTGTAAGATAGTTGTTGTTTACACAAAAACAATGTCAATACGAGAACCTCCCTCCAACAAAATCTGATTTGAACCCAGCTTCAGACCTCATCTCCAGGCTTTTGAGTGTAATCAGAACCTTATTCAGCATCCCAGTAACCCATCACCTATAGACTTCGGGTGGAATAAAGTAGGGAGTGCATACGAGCCAGTTCTATATGCCATGCCCTGTGCTCCAGGCTTTTATTGGAACGTTGCCGCTGCTCATGCTCTCAATGACATTGCTCTCCTCCATGTACATTGTACATGTCAGTCGAATGGATTAAGGTGTACTGAGATGTGTAGATGTGAGTGTGATGCTGACCGATGTGATAATATGGGAGAGTTCGAGAAGGTGATGAAGAAGACTTGGGAGTAAGTGATATTTGTACTGACAGCGATGATGACTAATTAAAAAATACGTTTATTTTTGTTTAATTCTACTGTACTGTAGAAAAAATTCTTTATTGTTTCTATTGTTACTAGATTACTTGAGTGAGATAACGGTTAATTTTTGGTACCCCTATTTTATTTGAAAACCCTAAAAGTAAACTTTTTGAGAAAGTGATACAAAAAAAAATCGTAAAAATCTTTTTTATGTAGAACTGGATGTTCTACATAAAAAATGTTCATATTATTTATATTCAACGTTTTTTGAAAAAATTGACGGATACTTTATAGATAAAGGGAAAACAGTGTTTGCAACGATGGCCATTTTTTTTCTGAAGGGTACCCAAACGCACCATTGTTGAGAGTGCCACCATCGAAATGATGTTTCTCCAAGACTAAACGAAGAGGCTGAGATCACTTCCACACTTGGATCATCAAGGAGCCCACGGATGTACATTTGACAGTAGACTAATAATCTATAATTCATATTCCTACATACCTCTAAGATTTTCAGTATATCAAAACTCGTCTACAACAAAATGTATTTTACTGAAACGAAATTCAGTGAAATTTAAGTGGGAATGTCGCATATCCGATTGAAGATTCCATGTGAATCACCGTTGGAAGACGGATTTGGAATCCTGAGATGAATGAAAACGAGAAAGCATAATCAATCAGCCTGAACCGCTAGAGGGTGCTGGAGGTTTACAACTGTATGCTATAATAGGTAAGGATATCACTTAAATAAAGGGTCTCAAATGAAGTGAATGATGTATCTAGAAATGCGTTTGAGCTATTGGTTTAAGAACTAATCGATCATCAACACAATGGAGGATTTCAATTGCAGTGGGACACTCGAGAAACGACATTTTTCAAAGCTACTTTGATTTTAAAACTGGATATAATATACCGTTTGGATTTTTGGATTGCCCTAAGCTTCAGCTTTGTTTTTTAAATATTGTTTTTATCTCAAAAAGCAAAAAAATATATAGACAATTACAAGTAAACCCTAAATTCTCTATTAAAAAGCAAGAGTTTTAATAATAATTTTATTACTAATTTTGAACATAAAAACGAAAAACACAAATAAAATAACAAAAAATTAATTAATATCATAAAACGATAAAAAATATGACAAAATAGTTATTTATATACCAAGGGTATTAAGTAGATGTTCACACCCTGCGAGCGCGTCGCATACACATCTTCTTAACAGCCGCGGTGCATACAAACTTTTATCTCAACTAGTTCGTTATTGCATCCACAATATGAATATTGAGAAGTAATCATAAACATCAATTTGATGTTGCTAGGGAAATGCTGTATTTCTTAAAATAATCAAATTCAAATCAAACTTTTTTTGTGTCTTTAAGACCCGCGGGGGCATAAAGTGTGCTTTATGACCTGCGGTGGCATAAAGTGTGCTTTATGACCCCGCGCGAACCATAAAGTGGACTTTAGGCCCGCGCGGCCCGCTAATATGTAGTTGGTAACTAAGCGATAAAAACACAATAATGAACTAATATGACATAATAGTACATTATGATGTTAGGAGAATAAATGATACTTTATGTGCTAAGCGTGGAAAGTGTGTCTGACGAACGTAGTGAGTCGGACAATCCATGCGAAGCGCATAAAGTATCTCATTCAATATCATATTCTATTTTGTCTACAAACGTTATAAATTCTAGAAAAAATTATTAAGATAACTAAGACAGAAAAAATAAGTATAAGAATAAGTATAGATCAGATAGAACAATAAATAAGAAAAAACCGAATTTTAAATAAAGATTTGAATCTTTATTTCATTGCATATGCCATTACTTATCTCATAGATACGGACTTACCATAGATACGTACTTGCATCTACCAAAACAAATATTTAAAAATTGGCGTCGCCCCGCGTCGGTTGACAGTGGGTAAAAAAACAGAGAAATGAGTATATAAGTGGCTGACGAACCTCCTGAGGTAGTAGAGGCGGCTAGAATGGCTGTAGAAAATTTTTTGTCGACGAAATATTATGGTGCAGTATATGAAGCTGCCTTTGACAAGTCAAATAAAAAGCAAATAAAACGCATCAAAACGTAATTGGCATGTCTTTGCTTCGTGCAGTCACAGATCACGCGCATGCCAATATTGATGGTATAGACTTTACCTATAGTAAAACTGACACAAAAATTGGCCAAACTGAACCATTAAAAAAAACGTTATCTCCAACGCCAAATAATGCCATACCCTCCTCTTAGTAAGATGTAAAGAGTTAACACGACCACGAGCGTCGGTTTCTGTGGAAGGGGGTGAAAAGAGGGAAAAATGGTAATTTTTCACAATTTTCTGCAAATATCTCGAAAACTACGAGGAAAATGATCTACATTATATCTATACATTAAATTTCGAACAAAAACGGCCATGTACAGGGTAAGTCTCTTAAGATTGACACCCCCCTTATATCACTTATCCTTTGCCGATTTAACTCATTCAAAAAAGGAGTGGACGCGGTTTTTGATGAATTTTTATAATCTGAGCACGGATATTAAAAATCTCGTAAGATATACAGGGTGGAAAATAAAACTTGATTTTTTTAAATGGAACACCCCATATATTTGTATACCAACAATGTCCTTAGTTTTCTGAATAAAAAAATATCTAATTGTTATATAATCACTCCACCTGTTCGTGAGATATTACTAAAAACTTATCACATTACGGGTGTCAATTATAAAACAAAAAACATATCAAGATACCTCTGGAAACAATGCCATTTATTGAGATAATAAATTAATAATATATAGGTGACAATAACAGTAACGAGTAATAACAATAAACAACATAAGCCTAATAAAAACAAATAAAAGTCAATATTAATACAGTAACACAATAGAGTAACACAATTTTATTCCGAATTTTTATTCCATTTTTCCGAATTCCATTTTTATACCGAATTTAATGAACTTCATTTGCTTATACAATGACATTTGCGCTAAGCCTTATAGTTTTTTAGATAATCACGAAAAACTGAAAAATAATCATTTCAGCCTCTTTCCCCCTCTCCCTCCAAACCCAACGCTCCTGGTCATGTATCTTTTTAGTACGAACTATGGAAGAATTTCACGCTAGGAAGAAAATTTTTAGGTTTTGCCCTAATTTTACTGTTTCATATATTCTTGTCTGATGAATGCTTCAGATAAATGACAGATAATTTTCGCTGGATAACGTCGCCATTAAAAACCTCAAATTCTGTCCGGTTCGTTCTTGAAATTTCAAGTCAAAACAGTAATTATTGGTCCTCCTCCAAATGAAACGTGTACCGTAGAGTTTTCATGAAATATTTGCCAACGACTTCTCCAAACGTGTCTTCTATATACATCGTTTCCATGTAGACAGAAGCGCGACCATCTGCAAATAAAAAGTTGGACCATTGATTTCGACCCCAGTTAACATGGGTTCTGGAAAAAAATCAGTCGTGATCTTGACTGAAATTCAGTGTGTTGGTATTAACGCAAGACATTTTTTAGATCTTCGAGATCGAATTCCAATTTCATGCAACTTCATCAGTTTCATGCAATGCAATTTCATCCTAACAGTCTGTGATCAAACCTGAAACCTGAAAGTACCTGAAAATTTCGACACTTCGTACAGGTGAGAAAGGTAGTTGGACCCGCGCGAACGATATGCCCTTCGGTAATTGTGCATTTCATGCCAAACGTTGTTGAATATTGAAAGGATATACCTTGTACTATCATTTCACTATGCCTCATTTTAGTAACACATTTAAAGGCGTAAGCCAACCCTTTGGAACCACGCTACAGATATGCCGATCGTTTTCCGATGAATTTTAATTTTATGAAATATCGTTTGGTATGCTTGGCATGCGTTGTACTGTCATTACAAAACAGGTTTTTTTTACAATAAACAATTAATATCTTCAGCGCAAGTACCAAGGGGACGCCCTACTTTTATTTATTTATTGAGCAACATATGCATAAATACCAAAATCTTAGAGCATACATGGTACGTACATCACACTTTTTGGCAACAGGCTGACGGCCTAGAAACGAGTTATCACTTTTATATTTTCGGAATTCTATTGCTACACGACGATGGTTTCATCCGGCTTGTATTAAGCGTACCGCTCTGCGATTTCGACTCTTGTAAGGCTGGTAAACCATGATGCATTTATCTTGTCGAAACTAGTAAAACGTTTGACAGCGCTAATAAAATTGTAACGAATGACAACAAATGCAGTTTTCCAACACTATTAACGCTATATTTAGGACTTTTTCCTCTTGGCTTAGTTATTATCTATTTTCGCTACCTAGCCACCCCGTCCAGTCAGCGCCTCCGCAAGGCGACAAATTTTCGCCTAATTTTAAAAAACTTACCTCTGCTAGGAACTCCGTGGGCGCCGAGATGCTCTCGTCGGCGTCCGTGTATTCGCTCAAATCCTCGTTGCTGCTCGATGTCGGCTTCAACAGACCAATGTTCCCATTGTCCTCTGTTGTCATACTTGAAAAATGAAATCTGGAACAAGGAAATGAAGATAAATACCGTTATCGCGGCTGCGTCTCAGGAGAGAATTATTTCTCGTTGGCCGGGCTTAAACTTATGACGCTTGATAATGAGAATGAGATGAGTTTCAAAGCGGAGAGGTAAACGTAACAGACGTATAAAACAGCGGGGAATCTAAGGGTAGATAGAAGGAGTGACTGAAATGCTCAGCTCTATGCATATTTAAAAGCACATAATAAAAATCAGAACCTCAAAAAATCACACCCTACCAGAATTTTGTTAGTTAACAACTGGTAAAAAAATAACAAATACTTATTAGCGATTGAGGAAGAGCTAATGATAACAGCCAATAGATGGATATAGTAGAGACGATTTGACCATGCAAAGTTTGCAATAAATCATGAGTGCGGCACGATACATTATTATCTGATTCATTTCAACTCATTCATATTTCTAAGCCTCAGCTAACTGTGGTAACAGTTGGATTACGCTACTTTTAAATACTGCGCAATGTTATTGGGAATCTAAGAAAGGTAGAAAGAGAAGGAAGGTTGTCTTCTCTTCTTCACTCCTTCTATCTTACTTAGCCATATCTTTTTACTTTACTTAAATTCTCAATAACGTTGCGCAGTGTTTGAAAGGGGGCGTATCCCAAATGCAAATATATGTGAGTTAAAATTAATAAGGATATAAAGATTTCTTTAATATTGCGAAAGGAGAGATTCTTTGTAAAAAACTAAGGGAAACTATATACACTTATTTCCAAAAACTTCTCCTATCGGAGTTACGCCCGCGTCCCTTTAAAGGGACAAGTTAAAATCAGTTTTTCATTTCTGTAATTTTTTTTTATTATTTGCTGAGACAATAATTATTAGACAATTATATAGAAATAGTTAAAACTTAACCAGAACTAATTTGTTTACATGAAAGGTCAGTAATACAGTAAAAACATAAATTTGTTAAACAAAACTTAAATGAGACAATAGAAATGCCTACTTCGCGTCCGGTTGCACAAAAAGGTATATTGAAAAATTCTGGGGGTAGATAAATACCCCCTGATGTTGTTCTATTGACGTATTAATTAAGTGAGTTTTGTTAAAACTATGCAAATTTAGTCAAAATTTTGTGTTTTTGTATCGCATGTTCTTTCATGTTGGTCAACATCCGTGGTTTCATAACCTCTGAAAAGTTTGTTTTTACTTTGCTCTTGACAGTATCGCTACGTAATTAATACCTTTTTCTACAATCGCCTCAATAGTAGGCTTTTGCGCTCTCAATTCTCAACGCAAAGTACGCCATTTCCGATGATGACATAATTGTCATCCATTGCCGCTTTAAAGCGGCAATAGTGTCAATTCCCGCTCGCTTCTTTATTATAAATTCCTTAGCAGGCGCTTGTCAGTCAAAGATGACACATGAGAAATGTAACAAAAAAACTTAAAAAAATCGGTTCATATATAAACATATGTCAAATACATACAAGAACACAGTGTATTAAGCGATTGTAGAAAAAATGTTGTATGTATTACGAGCACAAACTGCCATTGCCGCTTTTGAAAGAATACCGCGCTCCGCGGTAAATTTCTTTCGCAAGCGGCAATGCAGTACTTTGCACTCTTCACACACAAATTACTATTGTTTCATTAGTAATTGTCATTAGTATTCATCCATTGTTTTGAATATTATTTTAAGAGAATACGAATTGTATTATGAAAATATAAACAAACTTTTCAGAGGTTATGAAACAACGAATGTTGACAAACCAGAAAATACAAAAAAAAATCGCAATTTTGACGAAATTTTCATTGTATTAACAAACACTCACTTGGTTAATACACCAATAGATTATTAGGTAGAGATCATGTAATGCCTCAATTTTAAATAAATGGGATTGAAGGTTGTCACAAGCACAGCGCGAAACTCACAAAAATGTCTTGATGATATAATACATTTTTAATTCATCAGTATATTATAATAACGACAACAAATAACTGGAGAATGATTTAATTAATTTAATAAAGAAAGCAAACCGTTCTACTTTATTTAGAAGTATAGAATGGAATAGAATTATGCATAGATATATTTTATCTGTTGGATTATGAAGACTGTAACCATGAATAAAGCGAATATGGTGATGGAGAATCCTTTTGTTGACTCTTGATTGTTCGGACGTTTTACACGAGTGGCCGTCGAGCGTCCGCCAATTTTAATTTCATTTTCCTTGCATTTTATGAGCCCATCTATGAATAGCATTCACTTCTAAACTAATCCCAGTTGACGTTATCCTCCATTCCTTTTATTTCGAAATTATTAAGAAATATGTGGATGTGTGTCCATAAACCCATATGAATATGCGTTAGAGTAGGATTGTAATAAATCATTGCTGAATAGAAATTAAATTGTGCACTTGTATTCAATTTTTATATGACAATGCCAACATGTAAACTAAAACACTTTAGTTGCTCATAAGTGCGTGAAAACCTTCTGTATGAGTATTCCCAATTCAATAGCATTTAGGGATTAATCTTTCCCGTAAGAAGGAGAATCATCAAAGGCCGCGGTGCAAAGTGAGGGGCATTATATCGGTAGCTTCCTCCGAAATTGAGTGAATGTTCAAGTCAACAGGCTTTTGATGGAATCCAATATCCAATTCAGGGAATATTCTATTCAACGAATGCTGGGATATTAGTTTTCTCATAAAGTAATTGGTTTGGTATGATCGAAGATCAGCTATTATTCGTATAGGGGAAGTAAACAGTTGATTTTAAGGGAATCCAAGTTTATTGTTGTGGGGGTAATCACTATATTTCATCTACACATACCAACCATGTCTAAGGAACACAAAGTTGGTATATACATCAGTTTTAATGCGTTTTTAAAAAGTGTCATACTGTTATGATGCCTGAATAGCCAGCAATGATCTTAATTTAAGTGTAATGTTTCCTCTTTGATGAAATAGTCAAACAAAAATTAAAAAGTGCACTAATTTACCTAATTGAACATAACAATGAATTTAAAACATGAAAATTCAAACAAAAAAATTTGAAAATTCAAACAAAAAAATGTTTCTACTAATCCGTATTTCCTCCAGCAGCATTAATTATAGCTTGACACCGTCTTGGCATACTTATAATTAAATTATCAATTTCCTTTTGAGGTAATAAGGTCCGTTCTTGTGTAAGAATGTCTTGAAGACCATGGCGAGTATGAACATTATGCAGATGATGAGCGTCTCTGGAGCAGATCCCATACGTACCCGATGTGATTAAGGTCTGGCGACTGTGCTGGCTAATCCTTATTATCGAACACCTATCTTACTGTTGCTGCAATATGTGGCAAATCAGAGCCTACAGCAGTAACAAATGGAAAGACAACAAGGCAAAAATGGAAAGATACGGTCAATCTATTGATACTGATTCAAAGTGTCTCCCACAAGAACGGGAACTGTTCGATGGTGAAAAATTATTCCCCAGCCCACATTATAACCTATAGCCCACCATATCGACGGACATCATGTGCATGTCTGAGTCTCTCTTGTCGACCAGATCCTCTTCAGACTCTTACTCTTCGTGAATTAGGGTAGAAATAAAACTTTCATCTGTATTCACCTAAAATCACACAGGCCGACCTCAATCATATTCCCAGCACTTAACATTTGAACAAGTGCTAAATGCCGACGCACCATGACCATAGCTGATCTTGTTTTAGTACTATTTTAAAGTTTACTAGAGCCTCTCTTTAGAATTTAAAGTACTATCCGTGGAATTTGAAGCAATTAACCCAAGAAATTTGAGACGCTGTCACTTTTGTCTTCATAAAACAGTACAATTGACTAATGAATTTTCATGGCATATCTTGATTTGTAGTGAACAAATTTACAAGTTGAATGGTATGTATTTACAATAAAGTGTTCACATTTTTGTTGAAAAAAGTGGGATAATATTGTATATTGTATTTAAATATCGTGACAGTTATATTTATTGAACAGCTTGGAATAGTTTGACGAAAATATTTGTGCTGCTCTGTATCATGTATACACCTATATAAAGATAATAGTAATAATAATTTATTCAAAAATACTATGTCCGTAGTCTTTAAAAAAAAATATCACAATATAATTTATGAAGTAAAATATACAGTTGTGCATAAAATCGACTCACCACCTGCACGCGCACCTTCCATCTCCTGTTTCAATCTAAGGAAGATGAAAATAAAACCATATACGTGCAAGCAGTATCACTATTTTTTTTAATGTTGCCGTTGCATTAATCGGGTGACGCATTCAAAAAAATATGTAACGGAACTTTTTTGGATCATGTTAATTGGAAGGTTGGTGATTGGTTTACGTTTGCAATCCGGTAATTCGGCTCAGGCGCTGATCCGAAATTGACAGACGTGTGGCATTTGCGTAAGTGCCAAAGTGATTCCCAATTCCAAACAAAGTAGATACAATAGTCGTCGAAGCAACTCAGGTAGTTGCATTATTGAGAGAGAGTCTATCAGAGGGCCGTGGCAAATCGACTAAATTTGAGACAATCAGCTGTGTCGAACGTGTGGCGTCCGTGTGTCTAGAGGGAAACCGGTGGCTACGTCCGCCGACAAGGAAGTGGCAATCTGTTTTCTGTGTCGACATATGACTGGCGTCGATATGTCGGCATATGACTCGAGCAAGGGCTGAGGGAGAGGTCAGAGGTGAACAGAAACTATTAAAAGAAAACAAATTATCACAAGAACACAAAGAAAACAAATTATCAAATTTCAAACTTAACCAAAACATGAAAGCGCCCGTTTTTGTGCCGTTCAAAATATTTCTTGCCAGAGTACGTAACCCTAAAATTAATTAAAAGCGGTTACCAGTCACCGTATTGTGTAATCTGGCGCGACGTGGAAATGATACGCCATATTTCTCTTTTATAAAGTCGCAAAGGACACTTTAATTAAGTTAGCCCTTTCTTGATGAGGTCTTTGCCTGATTATGAACATCATTATGCAGAGGAGGTGATTTTATGCGTTTCAAAGGGGACAAGGAGTTCAGAAATAGTTGCCAATTTTCATAACCAATTATGAACGATATACGAGCTTGGGCTAAAGGCGTGTTGCTTTTGCTTCATATATTTATATACGAAAGGTACAGGGAAATAACAAGCTCAGTCACACTTTTATGAATTTGAAATACATTAGGTACAAAGTTTTAGAAGTTTTAGATTTTTTTTCAAGGGGGTTTGAAAATAATATTTTTCTATATTTCTAATATTTTAAGACAATTTTGCGAATTTTTTTCTTGATAGGATAAAACGCGACTAAAACACGAATGCTATACAACGTTTTATCCACAACCACGGTCATATATAATCAGATTTAATCAAAAGGTGATTTGACTTTTCACTCTGACAGCGGTTAACTAACGTCAAAAATTATTAAAATTAATTAAAAAATACTTGGAAGGTGTTGAATGGTTATTTAGTTTCGACTGTTCGATTTCATTTCTAAAAAATTGTGGTGAAAAATGCAAGAAAGCGACTTTGTTCCTGAGAGAATCCTTCAGGAAGCGGAAGAAGCAACTCTCCAATTATTGCCTGCGAAGTTCAGGGAACATTATGAAAAAGTATTTTCCGAATTTAATGAATGGAAAGAAAAACATAATGAGAAGGTAATGATAATAAATGAGGAAGTTCTGCTATCGTATTTGTTAAATTTGAAGAAGTATGCAATTTCATCGATGCTGAAGAGTGAGTCGAGAGGATACAAAGTGAGGAAAGCTGCGGCACTGGAAAGAGCATAAGTGGAAGAATTTTTGAGAAAAGCGGGAAAAACCGCGAAAAAGGTTTTGGAGGAAGTTTTATTGAAAATTCGGAACTTTTACAATTTTTAAGATACGACGTCCGCGTTGCGCGTAAGAGTAACTCTAAATATCTAAATTATTTGTGCAAAAACCTGGATCTGTTGGACGGATAGCTTTGCTACAATTGCCAATTACATTTCTTGGGCCCTTCATCCAGGTAATCCCCTTGCTCGTACGGTCGGTGCCCGATCGTAATTTTTACAACGGTTTTGAAAACAAACTAAAATTTGTACATTAATACTTGTACGTTCCAGGCTCCTAATGATATACAATTTTTTTAATTTTCTTTAAGTCCCTGACACGTCAATTTTGTTTTTCAAGGGTTTATCTTTTTTACATATGACCTGTCTTGATAGATTTTTGTTTTTTTGAGATAATGACGTCACATACGTTTTTTATGAACGTATTTTTTTATTCACGTATTTGGTAGTTTCTTCTACTCTTTTCAGTGACATACCATATTAGGTACCTAGATTATGTAGATATTAATATTTTTGAGAAAATCGCAATTTAACATAATAATCTTTATTACCATTTAATATTTGTATTGAAATTACAATATGATCTAAAATAAGCAAAATAGTTTAAAATTAAGTGTTAATTGATCTAATTTCAATTCTAATTCTATCATTTAATTCAAATTATTAGGTCTGTTGCTAAAATGTCTGTAGCTAAAATGTCACCTAAGTAAACAGGGTAACGGTCATCATCCGAGAAGACAATCCGCGTCAGGAATTGTGGATCGTTTTTACATCGAGCCATCATGATTTCGGAGAATTCAATTATTTTACATTTTCTGGACTCCGTCTACTCGTTCAGTAAAGTGTAAAGTATAACTTTCCGTACATGTTACATAAATACCTATTACCAATTAATAGAAACTAAGTAGGATTTAATCATATTTATGACGATTTTCAAGTTTATGACGTTTAATTAGGAATAAATGGTGTTCAAATCAAGTTTCTGACGTTTAAATTGCGATTTTCCATAAAATATTATTATGAAATTCGCCTAAAATTTAAATTCATAGGATACTATTTTAATAATAAAGGGCTTGCGTATCTTCAAGTTCCTTCAATCAACGATAAAAACTCGCATTTTATATGCAGTTGCTGGAATATCATATATTTTGCCGGAGGCGCCGCATCTAATAGTGCCTAGGTATACTTTCTGATGGTTCTTCATGTATTGTATATATGTATAGTAAAATATACGTTCATAAAAATGCACACTGGGCTAATGAGTCTTAACTCTAGCTTGCAACGGTAGTTTCAGAGTGTTTTTCCCCCACTTTCTCTAATTAAATTCATTCAACTTTAGTAACATTACATTGATGTCAATTCTCTCATTGAAATTTAATTCATTATTTACGTAAATCACAAAAAAATTAAAAATAATATAGTATAATTATATAGTATATAGTTAATTATATAGAATTTTTTATTATTAATTTATATTAAATATTGAAAAATTCGTTACCCGAAAAGTAATCTTTTTGGTCTTTCTTTTTAAGCGGTTTCATGAAAAATAAACAAACCATCAACGTATACAGATTATTTTAAAGTAGACATTTCAACGGTTAAAATGAGCCTGAATAGAATATTTAAATCGAAAGAAACACCAATAAAGTTTTCCGTGCAAGATTTTTTTTTCGAAAAATGTAAATATCTCGGATACAACTTATTTTCCATATTCCAAAAAATCATTCTTATTCGATGCAGAAAAAGGTATACCTACATTGACATGTTATTTTTTCTCTCATGTAAAAATTTCATGTTAACTGGATAATTTTTACGAGAGAAAAATAAAAAACCAAATAATTGGATTTCCTTAATTTTCTCGGAAAATTCCAGATTAGGTAAAATTGCTTTATACAGTGTGTTAGAAAAGTAACGGATAAATTCAATATTTCTTAAGACTGACGTTTCTATCTAAAATCCACGGACACGTCGATTTTTATGTTTAATTCCGCTTATTTCGATGTAATATACAATAAGATGGCGCTCTAGGTGTTCTAGGTTATACGATTTAATAAACATTTTATCATGACATACTCTGCATGGAAAATAACAATTGGAAGACGCAATATTGTTCCTAAATACATTTAATTTAATACGAGCAATATATTAGGAAATTAAAAGTAAAACGGAGTAAGAAACAAAGAACAAAACAAAGAATAGATGAAACAGAATGGGAACGTAGGTATAAATAAATATTAATCTAAATTAAATATTCGAAATTGCGACCGTTCTCTGTAAACGATTGAATGTTTCCGCCCACATATTATTTAAAACAATCGAAAACACTGCTCTTATGTGGTGTCATATTCGTTCCTTCAGTTCTTCCAGATTCCTCGGTTTTGGGGAGTAAAATTTACTTTTCAAGTAAGCCCAAAGGAAGAAATCCAATGGGGTTAACTCAGGCGATCGCGCAGGCCATTCCATAGGCCCTTTTAGACCAATCCACCGCCCGGGGAACACCTCTTGTAAATATTGACGGACACTTACTGCTCCATCTTGCTGATACCAGATTTCATTGGCTGGAACGTCTGGATCGTCAATATTTGGGATCAATACGGCAAATGTGGGGGTTGAGTCGTTGCGGAGAAAATATAAATATGTCCGGTTAAATTTCCCTCAAAGAAAGATGGCCCCAAAATCTTACTTCCTGTAATACCGTACTGTATGGACATACATTTATTTTTGTGAATTTTAAGTGTGAGCCTCAATTACCCAATTTGGCCTGTCACTATCCCCGTATCTTCAGTTTTGCCTGTTCACAATGTAAGGAAAACGTCGCGTCGCCTCGTCCGAAAATAAAATCGAATTTGTTAAGAAAGTGGCATTTATGCGTATATTCTCTCCAACATTTTCTGGCAGAATTGATCACGTCGATCTGGATTATGCTCGTTTAACTCATGTATTAATGTAACTTTATACGGATGACACTTGTTGATCTTCACGATTTTGTGTACTGAAAAATATGAAATTCCATATTCACCTGCAATTCCTCGCGTCATCGAATGCCGATTTTCATGGACGGACAACAAACCGTTTAAACTATTTTCATCATTAACAACTCTGGTACGTCCACTTCACAGATCTTTGATAGTGCTATGCTCTCTATAATTCTCTTCAATCCTGCTTACTGTTGATTGACTGACGTTCTTACATTCATATTACAACATATCACAAACTTCTTTATGTATTCGAGTTAAATCACCGCAGCCTATCATAATTAATATTTTTATTCTTTCTTCTTCGGATAACATCTTTGCTTCTAATGACTAACAACACTTTTGACAGTGACAACAATATTTACTGTCACCTTAGTGTTTTGTTTCAAGCGAGCCATAGCACACTTCTTTCAATTGTTATTTTTAATGCAGCACAATGGTATTTTTGTGTACTCGTAGACTTGTCATGATCAAAAATTTTATTAATTCGTTTAAACCTCTGTTTCTCAAAATAAATATAAAGTGAACATTGAAAAATTTAATGTTGCCATTTAAAAAAATTATCAATGACGTCACATTGGGAACACCTAGAGCGCTATCTTATTATATATATTACATCAGAATAAGCGGAACTAAAATAAAAAATCGACGTGTACGAGGATTTTAGATAGAAATGCCAGTCTTAGAAATATTGAATTTATCCGTTACTTTTCTAACGCACTGTATAAAAATTTTAATTTTTTTATTTTCTACTACTTCTGTGAAGGATATTTTTAAGGTCACATTTGGCTGAAAATCTCAAAAAAACACATTCAACCCCTAAAAAGCCCTCCCATTTCACAATTTCACTTTATCTCGTCGTTAACTTTTGTTTTCTTTTAATTATAACCTTTCCTAATTTTCCGGCTGGTCCTTGCCTGTTCATATATTTTTAGCCTTCAAAATCCGCGTTGGCACTAACCTATATTGCCTGATGCTAATGACTGCACCATTTTGAATGGAAATTATAGCGAAGGATTTTAGAAACACGCAATTTATATAAACTCCGAACTTTTGGAATTTCACAGTAAATAAGGCAAATCGAAATTACACCACCATTAAATGCACCTTTTACCAGGTTGTTACCCTTGCGGTTACTTCCAGGGAGAAATGTATTCCGGCATAGTGAGTACTTAGCATGCGATGGTTGCGTGCTAGTAACGAACATGTTCAACCGGCTGTGGATGAATTAAAACATAATTCATTCAAGCCGCATTGCATTTCAAAAGTTGGGGTAATATTTTCTGTGTACGGGAAAATATTGATAAAGCTTTCTGTATTAGTCTTTTATCTGATGCTTGCAAATCTAATTTATTACATTTTCAGACTGGCAAGTACAGAGAAAGATTCATGTTTCCTCAGTGAGGAAAAGTCTTTTTTGGATTTTATGTGGGTTCTATTATACTACTCCTAATTTGAAGTGGGACCCTCGAAAAATGGTGATAATTAAAATTAACTTTACAGATTTTTACCAAATAGGGACTATTTAAAAAAATAAACCAAATAGGGACTATTTAAAAAAATTGTCTGATTTTAAGCAAATAAACGAGCCAAAATATATTAATAGTAAAAAAACATTTAAAAGCAAGCATTTAAATGCTTTGAAAAAAGAAAAATGAGCTTTAAATTAAATTAAACTCTTCAATTTATTACAATTTATATGATATAAAAGCTTGTCGCGAGATTTACCTATTTTATAAAAAACATATAATTTTTTTCTTAGGATTAATTAGGTATGTCAATATCAAGTTACATTGTATTCTTTTTTATCTACACAGATAAATCTCGCGACGAGCTTTTATATCATATAAATTGCGTAATGTAATAAAGTAATAAAATTGATGGGTTTAATGTAATTAAGTTTATTTTCTTGTTTTTAGAGCTTTTAAATAGAAGCTTTTTTTAAATGTTGTTTTACTATTAATTTGTTTTATATTTTTTCGTTAACGCTGGACACGTGTCTAAGTTTATTCATTTAATGCGTCATTGATGCATGGTCATTTGCCTGCTAATTTAGTACAGTCTAGTGTCTAGTTCTTCAATAAGGAGATCTTCTAGTGATGTGACTCTACATATAGCCACGTACGCTTGTCCAGCAGCGAAGAGCTATGAGCCTAAATAGACAAGGCATGGTCTACAGTACTACCCTGCATTTTATGTATTGTGCAAGCCCAGCATAATTTAATTGGCAATATCCTTCATTCAGCAGTACCGTGACTATATTTTGCCGGAAATTGCACAGACTTATGCAACGAAATACAGTTCCGGGTATGATTTTGGAGCGTTCCTTCTCCTACACAGGTTGCAAACCTATGCTATTGACGCCAATCTCAACAAATTACACATATCATAGTATGAAACCAACTAAGGCGTATACTTTTAAAATTCAGTTGCAAGATCCCAAAATCGTAATCGGGGATTCCCCGGGATAACAAAATTTCAGACGGATTGGACCTTCAAAGTTTTTGTACGGCATCTTAGATTCGCAATCTTTAATTTTTTTTTCACCAGCAGCTGACCTTTGTCAGTCCCTACAACATTTCTCCGAGGACCACCAAACTATCCCTAACCTTTGCCGAGTTATAACTCTTTAAAATTGGTATAGTGACCATCTTGTTTTCCGCCATTTTGAATTTTTTTCCCTTGAACCCGTTCATTTGATATCCATATCATGGGGGTGCATAAAAAGAACACAGTCATTTTATTTTCGTATTCTTCTCAGAAACCTTTCATTTAATACCCTTATCATGGACGCACAAAAAAACAACTAGTCCGCCATCTTGGACGGTCCGCCTTATTGGATTTAGAAAGACGTCACCTAGCTAGCCATGCATTGTCACCCAAACTAAAAAATCCAAAATGTTAGCTCAAGCGGTTGAGGATAACTGCTTTAAAATTCAGTTGCAAGATTTGACCCGAACAAAAATACATACATACATACATACATAGCAAGTTTAATAAAAGCTTGTAATAATTAATGGCTTAATGGATCCTATGTATTTTATTTTCATGACATATTATAGTCTATACAGCAATAATATAATTTTTCTAATTCACTAGTCCACTAGTTTCGAATATAATTTTTTTTTCTCAATTGAGTCATATTTTCCATAAAAATGATATTCATATTTTCGAATTTTGAAAATAAAAACAAAATATTGCACCAGTTTGGCATTTCAAATAAATAAACAGTAAGTCAAAAATCGAGCTATAATTGGTTTGTTTGTAGGGATCGACGTTTCTGACGGATTTTCGTACATAACTTTTTATTTAACGAATCCTTGACTGCATACATATACTTAAAACGAATTTACAACCAGTTCTTTTGCCAATTGTTAAAATCTGTAAGTATATCTATCCCAAAATTTATATTCAGGGATCATATTTTGAGTAGGATCAGATTATAAATTCGTCAGCCGTACTCTGAAAACATTGAGAGTACGATTTCGAGTCGAACGGACTATAAATGTCAAAAACGTCCGCCATATGGAGCCGCCATCTTGTCGTGCAGCAAACGCAACACGAAATGGAACCGCAAATACATGTTCAATGTTAAAACTTCCATCAGTAATATTGAACATATAAGACTGCCCTGATGTAGTATCATCGGAAATCTTCATATCAAATTGATTCTCTCAAATCATGTCCTTTCATTGCGCCTTCCTGGAAATTTCTATGCCATGGAAAATACGCATTTTCTTAGAGTATAACAGCTTATTTATAATTTTCCTCGAGTCTTATTTGTGATGATTTAAAATTTTAATTAAAATTTTAAGTACCTACAATCCTCCCCCACTGCTTCGTAATTATTGTTTTGATAGCTTAATTAAGCATGTTGTATAACCATCAACTAAAGGGAAGTTGATGGTTCAAACCAATTAGTAAACCACTAGAAAGGTTCCTGGGGTTTTAAAACATAGAGCAAAATGAGAATTGGGAGTTCAGGTTTTTACGTTTAAGATTCACGTCTGTGTATAGATGAAACTTTAAATGAGGGACAGTCACCGCGATGAGATGATGCATTCTTCGTGTCGGGAGACGTGCGTTTCCTCATGGTGAATTGTTGCACAATAACACTGAGCAGCATAGACCTTCCATAGACATGTGAGCATTTATGATATACTGGTCGAACTGCTTAATTTATTGTCAATTTATCGTGCATAAAGTAGCATAAAACTAAGTTTGTTGTTTTATTTTTTAAGTAATAGGTAGTGGCGTAATTTTTGTATGCTGTAAACAACCAAAGCAACGTTGCTTTGGTTGTTTCTCATACTAGTGGCGGCTCGTGCCATATTAAACAGGTAGTGCCAAAACTGGGAAAGACACAATGACATAATAAAATGCGATAATAAAATAAATAAAATAAAATAAAATAAATAATAATAAAAATAAAATAATAATAAAATTTTCAAGATCATGCGTTATCCTGGCACTTCAGAATTTCAATAAAATATCCATTTGAACAAAAATACAGACTTCTACAAGAATAATTATTTGAGTTTATGATTACCATGGCCACCGGCATTAAGGGTGCATTATTGTTTTTTATAGATAATTTTCAAAAAATGGTCAAAATGTATTAGTACAAAATAATTAATCAATATAAAGATTATAGAACATTACCTACTTACTCACAGTAGTTGTAGATTACTTCTAACCTCCTGAGATATAATACTATCGAGAACTCCTAAAACTACTTAATGTCTTTGTCTATTAAAAAAAAAGTTATAAAATTAATTTAATTAACGCACGCGATGAAAGTTTATTAGTGTCAAAGACTAATAAACAAAACAGTTTATTAGTCTCTTCTTCCAGTGTTTTTCTTCCAGTGAAAAGTTACTAAAAGTTTTTAAATCGCCGATCTTATTTATTATTAATTTGTTAAACACCTACTAAAAACTAAACACTATTTATCACACACAGACACACTAATCCAATATCCAATAAAATTTAACTACAACAAAACAAATCTGTTGATTCAAAAATAAAAATTGTCCTAGAAAAACACACTACAGGTGATGTCTGCATTAACAGTAAAACGCGATGCAACACAAACCGACTAAGTCAAGGAACTGAGCCCTGCCTGAGCCACAGAATTAACAACATAATTCTGTGCCTGAGCCTGGCACAGCAATATTCTTTCCTTTTACTATTTAACCTGTGTATGTAAAATTGTATGGACTACACTTTATCTCTGTCGCTCACACACGATTCTGGAACATCTATTTTATTTTACTGTGCCAGGCGCAACGAACTTTCGTGCGCAGATTGAGCAAGAAAATAGCCGCGGCTAACCGTTTTCCAATGTTTACGTACCTACCTATTTTTTAGAGCGTGCGTCGCGTTGACGGGGCAGTACGGTGTGCGCTATTGCCAGACTTTCTATAAACTCTTGAAGAATGGGGAGAAATGCACTAGATATAAAATATGTTTAAATGAAAGATACAGTTAATATTTATATATTTTTACGAATAAATAAGGTGGTGCCATGGCTCCGTGGCACTACCTCACCAGCCGCCACTGCCCCATACACGAATCACTATTTTAGCAAAGCATTTTCTAATATAAAATATTCCACTCTTTCTCTCACAGACCACTCAAAGGACCAATTATCTTCCAATTTATATGTTATTCCTCTATATATATCCTTCAACTATACCCTCGCTCTTTTCGTCTCAGTTAAATGCACCATCATATTTCACGTTACTTGTATACGTTTGCTCTAAGTGACATATATATTTGGCAACACAAAACCACTTTTTACAGTTTCTGGTGGTCGCCATACCGGGTGATAAAGAAAAGATTAGGTTTTCATATGCTAAGAACCGATTGAAAATCCGTCTTCAATTTTTAAAGCTACAGTATAAAAATGGACATTTTAATTACATTACAACAGTACAATTTAATTTTAAATGGTAATTTTGCATTAGCCGACCTATTTACGAGCAGTTCATTTGGATTCAATTCAATTAATAATTTTTATTCTGCATGTATTAACTGTATTTTAACAGCATGTATTAACTGCCGAATATATCGGAATAATTGATTTAGTCCGCGGGTAAATATCGGCAGATACGTGGCGACATCGAAAATTTACTGACACTCGCACATCATATAGTGGTTATGGCGCAACAAATGCACTTTAAATTTCACTATTAAAAATTGAGATGGAATTGCAGCTAGGAATTGACTCCGAAAAATCTTAATACGATGTCAAAAGTCCTCAACTAAATCCAGTGCTTACGGGAAAAATACAGTGCGACAGACATAAGCGGATAGTATTACGAGATGTAAACACCAAGTGTCTGCTCGACGAGTAATTTTCTATACTCTCGAAACACTGAAATTGAGTACTGTAACTTTAGATTTCGATATTTTTATCAAAGCATGTGATGCAATCGATGTTACCTCATTCACTATTTTACCGCTGTAGGTTAGGTCACATACAAATTGAAAAGGTTCCTGTGATTAATATTATTTACGAATAAATGAAAATTATTTACTTTATAATTATAATAATTATCGAATATGCCTAAACCAATTAAGATAAGTAAGCTCGCCGCTCAAGGATACATGCTGGGTACATATATCTATGTATGCCTCTGTGCGTTTAATGCTTGACCAAAGGCATCTTAGCCGTGACCTTGAGGTTCTGTTCTTCTTGATCTGCTCTCTTCCATATCTACTCTCTCTCTCTTTATATGCGCATTTCTGGGCTTAATTGAGTTTGGCCAAGCTATACAGTGTTGCCAGGTCTCCTCGAATCCCCTATGTTCTAACCGAGAAATACGCTTTTTTCCGATTTTCGTCTATTGCATGAAAAATATGTGGTAAATGACTTTTTTCCCTAATTGTTCGTCAAGATTTAATCCATCGCTGAAACTATTTTCGTTCATATGTTTCTATTTTGTGCCACTTTTGTCGGATAAACTCAATTTTCTGATTGAACTCTCTTATGAGAGTTCACCATGTATAAAGTCTCAAATTTGAGATCAATTTCCTCCCAAACGTCGTAAGTGAGATCAAAAAATAATTGATGGGTATAATTTGCACTATTACGTAGTTGATAACAAAGCAATAAAAACAAAAATGAACTAGTATGACATAAAAGAAATTACCACACGATAGACTGGAAGTCGCTGCTCTAGTAATTCTTGCAATAAAGTCCGGATACGTTCCTTTTGCAGAAAAACCAGAAATAGTGTGCCGCATAGCTTGTATCCTTTAGTAACTTCGCAGACACTGGCATCGTTTCAGGTATTATTTCAAAGTGTCACGTTGGAGTTCCCAGTATAGAAAATGCAGATGTCGTTATATGACGCACGCGGGCCTTTTATATGCCGGGTATGGCCGAACCAAGTACCGTAGTTCCGGCTCATATACATATATAAATACGTTACGAGCCTTACGCGAGCTAGGAATGCCTTCAGATCCTCATAAAAATAAACATTTGGGACGCTTTTCGTGATTTGTTTCTCGATTCTTGTAATACTTCTCAACAATTCTTGTACATTTTTTACGGATGTAGATCAGTGAAAAGTAATTGAATTATTTCCAATTTTAAATTCAATAAATTATGTACTGTTAACGGGCGGAATACACTTCAGAAGCGATACTGACTATGGCGTCAGGGGAAAAGGTAATTGGTTTACCTCGAAACTGAAGTGATCATTAATAATTTCGTTTCATATGGGCGAGATCAATGAGGATCACTCAGCTGAAAATATTCGGTGATAAGCCCCAATTTAAAAAAGAAATTTGTTGACGAAAATCTATAACGGAACAGAAGATGGTACAGAAAGAAAATGAAGTTGTCTTCTTAAGTCTTATATTATTATCTTCCCTGCAAAAGTCGAAGAATATGTATATTGATTGCATTGTATATTATATGTATATTGAGTCAAAAATTGTTGTCCCATTGTAATCATCAAATTTTAACAACTTTCAAAATGTCCGTCGGTCCGTTGGGGTGCGGCGTTTTTTGTGAACACGCTATTTCAAGAGCGAAATGTTCAGAAACCCTTTAGATGCCATCTTGCAAAGCTAATAAATTAAACAGTGTTATTGAGGTGAATAAGGTTGATATGATAAAGGATTTTAAATCCCCTCACTATATATCACCGTACCATATCTTACGAATTCCTAATATACAATTCCACAATGTTAGCATTTCATATTCAAACAGATATGTTTACCGTTTGTAGCTTATAAATCACGCTGGACTGATAATTAATCAAAGTCCGGGAAGAGCGAACTGACTGACGGTTATTGTGCAAAACTATTATCCGGAATTAAATACTAACATGTTTACAAAAAAAAAACATACAAAAAATGGTTGTAATTTTGGTAAAAGCGTAAAAGTATCTGAATTTTATATTATCATTAAAATAATGAAATACAAATGTAGCATTACAATAAGACACTATTAATTTTTGTGTGATTGCATTTATATCCATTTTAAACTTTAGTTATTATCCTGATCTAATCTGCTTTAACCTTTAACCTATACTAATTTTCACATTCACATTTATTTAATGGTTTGCTTGCGCTTAGAGAAAGAATTTAATTTGTTATTTTTATTTCATTTCATTTCCATATATAAATATATATATATATATATATATATATATATATATATATATATATATATATATATATATATATATATATATATATATATATATATATATATATATATATATATATATATATATATATATATATATATATATATATATATATATATATATATACTGTATCCAACGAGAGAATGGACTTGCACTCGAGCGAAAATTTGTCTGTTTTGGTCAGATCTCCGCCCCTTAGAACATTAGTTCAACGCCCTCAACGTCTTAATTGGCTCAGCAGGTAGCCAGGGCCGGCGCCTGGGTCCGATACCTACCTGGTACCTAATTATATAAAGTACCTACTACTGCTTACCTATTTACAGTTTGTATTTGTAGTCTCGCAAGTACGGTTATTTTAGCTGTGTTGTTTACGGTTGTGAAATAAGTTTTAAATCTATTATAAGAATGCCAGCAGCCAGAGACGAGATAAATCCACCATTATCGCCAATTAAGAAGAATAAAAGAGGCCAGGTAAAGAAATATAATAATAAATATGTTTTATTTAATACGCATACTATTCACCACCAGTAACCGTGGTATAAAAATATCATAAAATGTCTATTTTAGGAATATTTATGCTTTCATAACGCTCATACATTTATAATAAATTTATGTTAAATAAATAAAATGTTTTCATGTTTTCAAAATAAAATTTATTTCACCTACTTACGAATTTATTTCATCGAATGACGGTCCTGCGTAGCTCGTTACAGAGCCCCTCCTCTTTAGTCGCCGATGCGCAAAGCAAGTCCATTCTCTCGTTGGATAGAGTATATATATATATATATATATATATATATATATATATATATATATATATATATATATATATATATATATATATATATATATATATATATATATATCAAGAAAGGTGAAAGAACTTGTACAACTTCTAAGTGGTTCGTTTTCATATGCATAGTGATTCATTTCCGTATGTGTGTCCAGATATAGTACTGGTAAGTGTGTTTTCTTTCTTATTCGTCTAGTTGCTTATTTCTATGTAATGAAATGCTACAAACCCAAGATTACTTTTCACAAAATATATATATATATATATATATATATATATATATATATATATATATATATATATATATATATATATATATATATATATATATATATATATGTGTGTGTGTGTATATATTAGCTTTTAAGTTCTTTGCTATTCATACTTGTTTTGTTAAAAGAAATCTTGGATTTGTAGCAATTCATTACATAGAGAAATAAGCAAATAGATGAATAGCAAATAACTTAAAGGCTAATAAATATCTGGGTCAAGGTTGAAAATTGGATTTTTTTTCGAATTTTTGAAATAATAAATAATACATAAGATCTAACAAATGCTTTTAGTTTTGTCTAAGCAAGCAATTTCTGTATCACTTCCTCTTTAAATGCTTTAGAATTCTATTGTATATGTAATTCAATACTTTCTAGCATATAGCTAGGAACAGTAGTTGTTTTAATAGATTCTACAAGAGTTTATGCATTTTAAAGTTCAGCATCTTCTGGATAACTGAATGTCTAATGCTTTTATATATAATATGTTCAACTAGAACAAATAGTTTATAGTTAGAACAGTTTTCTGTGAATTTCACTTCCGTCGAAACTACAAACACAAAATGTCACAGGAAGTGATGGTATCAATATTTTATATTCAAATATAAATTTCGTTTCCGTATATATGTTCATATATACAACTGGTAAGTGTGTCTTCCTTATTATTCATATATTTACTTTTTCTCTATGCAATAAATTGCTACAAACCCAAGATTTCTTTTCACAATATATATATATATATATATATATATATATATATATATATATATATATATATATATATATATATATATATATATATATATATATATATATATATATATATACACTGCGCAACTTATTTAACGCACAACCAAAAAGTTAACTCAAATTTGACGTTATGTATTTTTGACAATTTTTGTTCGTTTTGGTCGATTTTTTTTCAAATTGTAGGTTTTTCTCTTAGGAATATCACTGTCTTAGTTGTTTTGGTAAAACGAATGATTTTGATATTATACCAGGTGCTATAAAAATGTTATGTTTTTTTCCGAAATTTCAAAACGTCCTGTGGGCTATACAAGGTATTGCAAGTTATTGCAATTATAGCCAATTTAAATGCCTCATGTTTTTTCTACATTTTCTTTTTTTATTCATTTGTTTATCTCTGTTACTTCATAAAATATCCAATTTTTGAGTTGACGTGATTTTTATTAAATTTAATAACTTTCTTTTTTGTCAAGTGCTCATTATTTATTACTCATTATACTGGTTCAATCCTCATTTTGCGTTCTGTTTTCCTTGATATCTTATAATTTATTGAGAGATGCAAGGTGTTTTAGAAGAGAAAAAGGTCTTAAAAAGACAAAAAGTCAAAAAACATACCTAGAAAAATGAATTGCTTTAATCAATAAAACAACGAATAACAGGAAACAAAACAAAAGTAAATAGAGAATTAGTATCTGGTGTTTCCACCCCTTCCGCGAATGACCTCCCGACATCTTTGGTTCATACTTAAAACCAAAGTTCTGATTAGGTTCTGATCTAGGCCATTCCATAATTCGACTAGGCGTCCTTCCAATTCTTGTAAATTTTGGGGTTGTCGTCCCTCACTTCGTAACCGCCGACCGATAAAATTCCAAACATGTTCAATGGGGTTAAGGTCGGGGCTACGGGCTGGCCAGTCTATGTGATCAATTCCTACTTCTTCAAGATAATTTCTCACGATAAGACTCGTGTGGGGACGCGCATTGTCTTGCATAAGTAAAAAATTGGGTCCTATATAGGGGGCATAAGGCAAAACATGTGCTTCAAGAATGTCTGTGATATATATATATATATATATATATATATATATATATATATATATATATATATATATATATATATATATATATATATATATAAAAGTATGGGGAAAAATATATAGGAAAATTCGCCTCACGAAAACCCAAGATATTTTACTGAGTTGCTATACCAGACGTAACATGTTTGACGTGCATGCGAGAACTATATTTCTTACAAATATACTCTATCCAATACCTTTTTTGCATGTCCCAATGTCTATGCCTGTCCAAAACATTTCGAATCTATGTACAACTACCTCGTTTTCCTCACAATTCTATTACTCGTTGCGTATATTAATTTAAATTTAAGACATGAAGAGTCATCATTTGCAAAGTTAAACTCCTATATGGTAGTTGACTATCATATACCATACTTGTCTCTTTAATGAACGATGAACAACTTTCTGTTCTGTTAATATCAAATCGCGAGACAGATATTAAAGGCCCCATTTAAGTTTAATATACGTGAAAGTGGCTCAACTTCGTGCCCTAAACTTTCCTGGAATTCGGTTTAACGGTTCAGGCGTATCGCTGGCAGAGCAACTTTTTAGCATTGTAATACCATTATAGAATAAATACTCAAATCAAATATTGTCATAGAGGAAAAAAAATATGTGAAAGATAGCATTTTTTGTCCTTGGCATTTGAATGGTGGGCTTAATCTAAAAAGTCATAAAAAAGTCGTAATCTAAAATGTCGTAAAGCTGAAATAAACACGTTCTTTTCGTAAATAAAAAAAAACTTCGCTAAAAAAGTTAAGCTTTATCATAAGCTGTAGATAATAAAGAGATCATTCGATTCATATTACGGGAAATTTGTGTAAAAATGTCAGCAATCAATTTCCGTAATAGACATTATCGAGAAATTAAAATTGAAAAAGATATTTAAGAAAAACGTGACAAAAAATATTACTTTTTCACTCGTTTTCAAACACTTAAAATTCATGAAATCGTTACCATTCTATTTACCATGATAATATAACTCTTCAAGAGAAAAATAAGCCTCGATTAGTTGGTAGTATGCTAGTAGTAAGCCTCGATTAGTATGGGAAGATGACAAGTTAGAAGTTAGGTAGTAGGCAGAAACACCATGGAAAGTTGGCCCAGTAAAATGACACATGGCAAAAAATTGTCGGATCCCTCAACTTACATCATGAAGGAGTTCTGTCAGTATTCTGGCAAACCGAGGAATATATATTTTAGGCCTTAAAAGGCGGATGGCGTTTGTCCTCAACAAGATTTTAAATGGAAATTCTCGAGCAAATTCTACGGCGACAAAAAGGACATCACAGCCCAAAGTGGCAATACAAAGGGCAGCCAGCAGCTATGACACCATTAGAGGAGAACGTTGTTTTAAACACGATTTCTATTCCTCCAATAAATTTTAATATTTATGCAAATTGTAATGTTATTTTTGTCTTTAACAAAAATTAATTTTTAAATTTCTATATTCATTAGTTCACCTATCGCCTCCCTAATTGGTAAGTAATCACTTACCGATCGCTTAATTTGTAAACGTCACTTACAAATTAATATCTCAACAAATTCAGTAGATGTCAAATGACCTAAGCGTGCAAAAAAGTGTATACTTTGTAAGTATGATGTTTTATAATGAATAAAACGTAATAGTGCGGCAGGCTAGCTAGGATATTTCAACATATTGTGCACTTTTTGATAAAAGCACCAAATTTGGCACAGAGGTAGACCGATGTAATATGAACAACAAATTTGGATATGGAGCCATCAGCCAATTGCTCCCTGGCGGTCATGGCGGCCATTTTTCAAAATGGCTGCCATTGTCTAAATTAAATGTGAAATGTTTAAAGTAATGTAAATATTAATGGAAAACTAAGATATATTCATTTCTGTACATATTTCATTAAAAAATTAAAAGACAAAATATTAAAAATCTGTTTTACAGTCCCAGTATACTGCCAGTTCAGAACATTCGTTTAAAGAATGCGACTTCAGTTCTCAAAACACTCCCCTGGGTCCTGAAAAAGCTCAGGCACTACCGATGATTCATGCGTTGACGGGCTGCGACACGATCTCCTGCTTCGTCGGACGTGGAAAGGGGACAGGATGGGCAGTGTGAACAGTGCTACCTCTGCTGGCCCTGACTCTCACTCTTCTCTCCACTGCACCGCCACGGCCGCCAGGGCGTAACGTAAATAAATTCCGTACCGTTTATAACAAATATTTTGAATAATAGTAGGCCCTGTTTCAAATATTTAAAATAAACCGCGAGATATCTACATACCAACTGTAGACCGACCGAGACCACGTGATGACACCGTTAGCTTCGGTATAACCTATATAGGTGTAACCTATAAATATGCGGGACGCCGGCAACTTAATTCTCTTTTGGCCGTTTGATTTTATTTTTGTTCGCATAGTTTGGTAACGGAGCGGTTATATTTTCGGTATTGTTAGTGAGTGCTTCAGAAACTACAAGGTACAGATTTTTATCTTTGTCTTTAAATAAATAATTTATCAATCAACCTAAGTCCACTAAAAGTATTGTTCATACCAAAGGCAGGGAGGATGGACTATTCCACCCCCAAAGCATACCGTCCTATTAGCATAACTTCATTTCTACTGAAAACAATGGAGAAGCTATGTGAGCGATATCTGAGGGATGTAACATTGACTAACAATCCCGTGCACCCCAACCAACATGCATACACGCCAGGAAAATCCACCGATACTGCCCTCCATGTGGATCATAAGGATCATAAGGAATCCACCCTGGGTGTCTTCATAGATATAGAAGGTGCGTTTGACAAGACCACCTTTCCTAAAATTACAGCGGCCCTATCACATAGGAACGTTCCTCATATTGTGAGCAGCTGGATATCCAACATGCTCTCTAAAAGAGCAGTACAAATCAGTGCAGGAGACACTCATAAGAGGACTGGTTGCGAAAGGCTGTGCGCAGGGAGGTGTTTTGTCACCACTGCTATGGAATCTGGTTCTTGACAGCCTCCTAAACCGCCTCAACGTGAAAGGATTCTACACAATTGCATACGCAGATGACCTAACGATACTGCTTAATGGAAAATTCGAAGAAGCCCTCTGTCAGAGAATGCAGATGGCCCTAAGAATAATTGAAAATTGGTGTGAGGAGTTTGCCCTATCCGTCAGCCCCAGGAAGACCGGTCTAAGTAATCTAAGGCCGGTATTAGACTATATAAGATATTTAACAAAGATATTCTATAAAACATATTTTATTAAATATTTGATAGTGTCATATCACCCCTTTCATAAAATTTTCATTTTCATTATTTTATAGGAAATAACAATAGGCGATTACTTTTGTTAAATATATTTTATAGTCTAATCCCGGCCTAACAGCTTGCCATGAGACGCGATTTCCTGCCTCAATGTATTTATTAAATGTATTACATTAAATGTATAAAAATAAAGATTTTTATCTTTATCTTTAAATAAATAATTCATCAATCAACCTAAGTACTTAAATAAATACGTAACTATTCGCCATTTGGCCGATTATTTTTCTGTTTAGTTGGATTTAATATCTAATTAAATCTCATTTTATGAACGATTAATTTAATTATTTACCCGAGAATAAATTCCTCTGGTCTATCTAATCCGCTGTACTATAAGTATCCTCCATTCTCCAAACAAGAAAAATAAGCTCGATTTCTACACATAAAGGCGTCTGGAGTTTGAAGGGGATATAGAGATAAAATACAGCCACACATACATCTACTGTACTGTCTCAAATAATACACGGAGCTACAACAAACAGCAAAATATTTTATTTATAATTATATCTGAAAAAATCTGATCTATCTTAACGTCCCAATGGTTATATTTTCTATGATGTTTTCGCGTATGTTAAATGTTTTTTGTACGTACGTTACGTGTCAGCTTTCAAACAGTTTGTTCCTATTAAACAGTTATTATAAATTCAGATCATTAATAAATAATATGATATTATTAATGAGAAAGTGGCTAACAAGGTCGGTTTATGGATTTTTAACTGTTACTGTACTGTAAATCTCAACAGTACTTTCCTTTCGATACTGCACGTAAATATGACAGTTGGTCATATGCGTTACTCGACCGCTCGCCGGAAAGATGGCGCTACGTACGCAACCCCTGACGACGAATTTTGGGATATTTAGATTCTGGCTACCAAAAACTACCTCTATGCTAAAACTCAGCTCCTCCACTGCAGATTCCAGGTAGAGGTCACTTTTCGTCTCTGACAGCTGTACGACTTGGGTCATTTAGAATGGCAAATCCAAGTATAGTACACTAGAACGTGAATTATTGACTATAGTTTAGGTATTAACGCATTTCAGATCAAATATTTTTGCAAGTAAATTCAAATTAATAATCAACTATTACATTGACAGTTCTCGATATAGTCCCAGGAAGTGTTTATCTCTATGCCTCTTAAACTATATTGGTGAAACCTGGTGATTTAATAGCTAGCGAAGCATTTAGTGAAAGTTATAAGATTATTAGCTTCTATTATATTAAATTGTTTGTAAAGCTGATAGGCTATAAATAGCGGACAGGGAATAACGAGGATGTATTATAAACCTTCGTGATATATGCGTTTTAGTGTGGGGAATATTTACTATAATAAACGCACCTTCATCTCCAATGTCGCGTATCTTCATATTGTACCCTGCTATTCCAAATATCATTCCCCCTTCTATAGATTTAAATATACTTCATTTCTTTATTTCCGCATATTTATTTACCTGTCGACAAAGAATTCCCACAAAAAGAATTATCATTGATGTTTTGAGCGTACGCTCGTATATATATATATATATATATATATATATATATATATATATATATATATATATATATATATATATATATATATATATATATATATATATATATATATATATATATATATATATATATATATATATATATATATATATATATATATATATATTTCTTTACTACTGTAAGTGAATATTTATAATAATGTTTTTTTCTTAGTCAAATAGTTTCTACCAAACTTACAGTTAATTAGGTACTGACCCAGATGATTATAACCGACCTCTACCATTTTCTAGAACCCTAATTACGTATTATCCTTGTTGATCCTTAATATTACACACATTGTTGGGACGTCTAATCATATCTGCAATGTTTTCCATGATTTTTTATGCCGCATCCGACGGCCAACTCCTATACGCGCTGACCGCAGCGATGTTTTATATCTTCCACTTCATCTTCTCCTCTGCCTAATAGAAAGTTATGCTCACGGGCGGATTTACGAGTTTTTAATCTCCATTAGCAGGAGGAACAAATAAATGCGAAAACTCTTGCGGGGCCGGGGCGAGTTGAGATAAATTCCGTCGTTTCCATAAGTCATCGCGGTATTAGTGAGATTTGAAAAATTATACGGGCAGCTAGAGTAGGCAGTGGGTCTGACATGGCAAGATATATAACGCCTTGTGTTACTTTTTCTTTTATACGACCAGGAAGTTTCCCAGTTCTGTTTCAAATTAATTTTGCTAATAGCAAGGTGGAAAGAAAAATATCCAGCAGTTGTTCCTTGAGAGTGTTTCTTTAACAGGCGACACGTTTTGTGTTGCTAATTGATTCGTAGTTTATTAATATCAACCTATCAGAAATGAAAACTCCAAGCATCAGTGACTTTCAGTTGTCTAACATTTTTAATTTTGTTGCCAGATTTATAATTAATTTTAACATATGAGTTATATGTCTTTATTAATACAGTTGATTATTAATTTAAACTTGCTTCCAAAAATATATGATCTGAAATGCGTTAATACCTAAACTATAGTCAATAATTCGCGTTATAATGTACTATACTCGGATTTGCCACTATAAAATGTTCCATGTCTCGTGCAGCTGCGGAGACGAAAAATGACCTTTGTCTGGAATCTGTACTGGCGAACTGAGTTTTTGCATAGGGGTAGTTTTTGGTTGCCAGAATCTAAATATCGCAAAATTTGACGTCAGCGGTTGCAGAAAGGGGTGAAATCAACCCTTAAACATTGAAATGCTTTATTATGCAACAAGGGTTAGTTTTTTCTGAAATTCTAATTATGCCAATTGAAAGAACGGGAAAGTTCCTATAAGGATTAGTATTGTTTTATCTTGGTGTCGCACCCCCTATCAGTACATAGATATTGTAAAAAAAGAAAAGATCTCGGTATAAACGATTTACCATCTAAAAGTAGGTATCATTTTCAAGGTTTCTTCGGCATATATTGGACAAAGAAAAAGTGCTTCTTTAATAAAACGTTAATAAAAGCATAGAGAGCGGTGAATTTTAATTTTTTTTAGTCTAGTGGCTCGATAATTTCATCAAACCAATGTTTTTTCTCTAGCTACAACCTTGATATCCCTGCAGTGGAAATAAGAGATTTCATTAAATGTTCTCTACAGAGTTACAAGGCGTCATCCAAAAATTCAACATTTCCCGTTTTTTCATGTTCAATATTGATTTTTTTGAAAGTGTTATCTATATACGACAAAGTATATACGTTTTCGTATTTATGGAGGTTGTAGCTTTATAATCTATATAATATACATATAGTAATAATAGTAAAATATTATATATCTATATTATTTTACTATTTTTCGCCTAAACTTTTGAAAAATTTATATCGAATGAGCTACAAAAATTTTGAAATCAAAAGCTATAAGCTTAAAATTATAAAAGTCGTAAATGATAAAAGGACCTCGAATATTTCCCCTACTGGAATGTCAAAGTTTTAGGCTCGAGAAAGTAACTCGCACCTGGTGTGAAAGAATTGTCATGCCACTAGCCTACGAAACTAAAAAAAAATGGAAAATTCACCCCTCTATATTTGTATGTTTATTTAACATTATGCTTTTACATGATAAATCGCTTATACCGAGATATTTTCAAATCATTAAAATATCAAAGAAAATTCCATATTTAAGGGTTGTTTTCATCCTCTTACTGCAACCCATGAGAACGACTTTTGCGATTTTTAGATTCTGGCTGTCAAAAGCTACCCCTATGCAAACATTCAGCTGCGTCGATACAGATTCCTGGTAGAAACCTCCAAAAACAGGACTTTCCGAAAGGACTTTTTGCACGTGCCAGTAAAATTGTCTCGTTGACAATTATGCGTTGGATATATTATGCGAATTTTTGAAGTTAAAGTTTGTTTTACTTATTCGAAAAGGTTTTTACATTGAGAGTTAACATTACACAAAATGTATATTTTGTCGTCTTTAGCAACATTAGAAATAAAGCGTCTAAGCGTAATTTTTAAATTA
>CAXKVY010000022.1:0-68641 GCA_964058915.1 Tetropium fuscum | reverse complement strand
AGCACAATTTTACAACCGACGTAATAACTATATTTAAATTTCTCCGCGCTTTGCTGGTGTCGCTCTCTCCGGGCAAATAAGTTGCAGCTGGTTTCTCCAAACGTCCTCTACTATAATGGCTATTTGTTTGCTCCGGATAATGACTGTTTAATCTACTGCTAATAACTTGTTTCACTCACTTGACTGATGAAACCAAGGTGTAGCACTTTTGTATCACAATTTTGTTTAACCGTGCACTAGTTTATTATTTAAAAACACTTTAAATCGAAGAAATAAAGCCTCCTTGGCTGGATTAACACATTTGCATAAAAATTAATGGGATTTAACATTGTTTGCACTTGAGCTGGGAAAAAGCTCAACAACTAACTTATGGCTTTTATGTTCTGTCGTCAAGGAAGTACTTGATAAGTGCTAATTTCCTATTGTTTTGTTTACAACTACTATAAAATCTTGAGCAATGCCAGTATACAATATTTAATATGATTTCAATTTATTAATTTTATATGATAACATCCTATATTTATCTATTATATACTTTCTACTTTGAAGTTATTTTTATTTCGTTGCTTAATTAATAACTTTAATTTATGAGTTTGCTTCTCATTGGCCAATGCTTTTAATCTAAAACCAAGTCATTCTGCTATTTTTTTTTTAAATACCACTAGTTTTTTACTTCTTTTAATTGATTATGATAATTTTTAATTATTAATGACCTCCAATACTTTTATTTTAACATTTCACTGATTATATCGATATTTTTCACAAATCATATCTACCGCTGCCATGGATTGTCATGTAATCATGTATGCCAATGTACAGTTACCTCTATCCTTGTTTAGCTTTATGAATTTTATATTACGTTTACTCTGTTCTATTTCCTATCTTCTTATACCTATTTTAATATCTTTTTTAATATTATCACTAATTTACAATATGTTTGAGCCTTATATTGAGGTATTTTATATCAATTAGTTAAATTTGTTAAATTTAAAAAAAAATGTTAAATATGTAATGTAATGTTAAACCTTAGACCTTGAGGCAAGTTATAGAAAACAATTACAGGTTTTTGGACAGAAATATATGAAATACAGTGGAATTAATTTGCAGATGTTTCGTACCTGAATGTGAGGACCCCCTCGACACTTCTTACAGTGCCCCCTGGGTGGAGTGGGCCGTACCATCGGACCAAAATCTGGGCCAAGTGATCGGAGTCAAAATAGACTCTTGTAACAGGTACTCAGTGAATGCCTCTATCATAAATGCAACCTGCTCTAAGGATAGTTTTACTGACACCATTAAAACGTGCTCGGAGTGGATATTCGACAACAATGAGAGGACTATAGTCAACGACGTAAGTTTAGACCCTGTAGTTGTTTAAATTTATATTATATATGTAAGTATATAAATATATTATGGATTGCCGCCGCATTCCCAGCCAAATTAATATATATAATTATAAATTATATTAACATATTAAATAGTAGGTATATTAAAATTAAGAAATGAAGTTATTGGAATACTGAAATAAATCTGGAATCTTAACAGCTTACCCACCTCCTCTTCCTCTTTGCATTTGCCAACAAATTCACTATTCACTTGCAGAAATTGAAAGCCACTGGGCTGGGCACTCGTTACTCGTTATATTCAACTAGATCTGCAACAGCAACTTATAAAAATAAGAGGGTGCGGTGCGCCCTCTCTTTTGTTATTTATGTACGATTATATAATTTTTTTTTACTATTATATGGTGAATGTGATTAATTTGTCGGGCATATGCCGTCACCATACGTACGTCTTATGGATGACTGAAATATGACATCAAACGGACGTCATGATTTGGTCATATGACGTCGTCGACCAATAAATTAATAAGTACCAAAAAAGACGTCAGTATAACGGATCTTTGTTGTTGTCTGGGTGGTAGAATTAATATATTTCTTTCCAATACATTATTTTACTATTTCTGTTCCCTACTATCCCATAGAACCATATACCCAAGATTTGGACTTGCCGAATAAGTACAGTACGGGTTATTCACAGATGTAACGTTTATTGACTACTCCGAGCTCTTGTTGGATTTAACATATATTTTATGAACACTTACCTACCTAAATATGTCAACATTGATATAAATGCATTTTATTTGTAGTGGAACATAACCTGTCTCGACAACCAATGGAAATTATCCTTGGTTGGTACGTCCCACTTTGCGGGAATTGTTGTGGGATCATGCGTTTTTGGGATACTAGCCGACTGGTAAGATGAATAACCAGAAATGTTTATAATTCATTGCATGCCATTTATTTTCAGGTATGGTAGAAAAACTCTGTTTGTATTTTGCATCTTTCTAATGAGCGTATCTGGTTCTTTTCAAGTTTTATCTCCTGATTACGTCACCTTCGTGATACTGATCTTCGTTAACGCTCTAGGGACGGCAGGCGTTTACCCACTTGCTTTTATAATCGGTAAGGAACCATATAGTAGAGACAGTAGACAGGGCGACGCGGATAAAGTTTGGGACAGCAAGGCGCTGGCTTCCTCAGAGGAAGTGATGTATCGCTCGGTGACGCAACTTGCTAAATTAAATAATCAAGAAATGTATTGAACATTAATTTACAAGATTTTGTATATTATTTCTACCGCGTTACAACTCCGTAGGCTGTCCCAGGCAGCAGAGTGACGTCATTTTCCGTGATATTTACGTGACCCATTACGTCGAAATCACTAATATAATAATAACGTTGTAACGACGTAAAATGACGACAATATGTCTCATCGCAATGACGTCATCTAAAGACGTCGTTTTCACGTCAATCGAGATAATGTGTAGATGACTTGTTTTTATTATTCTTTTCGTCGTAAAATCCGTAATTGGGAGCATGGATGAAACTTCTAAATGTATAAATGTACCTACACCTGCATAATAAATAGTCTTACAGACTAAATATTCAATTTTCTTCGAAACCAATGATTTACAGCTTTCAATTTTTATTCCAAATTTAATCCACAATACAAATTATGCAACGATAGTGTATTTTTTGCATTATATGAAAGTTCTATATACTACATTTCCTTTTTTTAAATAATAGCCGCATATATGACGCACATTAGACGTTTCCTAGATGACATCGCTAATAATTGTAAAAGAAGACGTTTAAAACGCGTCTCTTTTTGGGGGACATTTGACGAATGACGGGTTACACTACAAATCAACGTGACTGAGTCGTCAAGTGACGTCACTCTGCTGCCTGGAGTAGGAATCACGTGCTGTCCCCAGACTAATCCGTGTCGCAATCTATAAAATTCTAGAATAGGTATAGGTAACTATACAATATTTTAGTTGTACCTAATGTTGCTTTACTTTTAGGGGTGGAAATGGTGGGGAAGAAAAAGAGAGAAGTAACGGGCATTGTTCTAAATTACTTCTACGCAATTGGGGAAGCGATAGTAGCTCCCTTAGCTTGGTACACCAAGAATTGGATGCATTTACAACTATTAGTGTCAGCACCTGCAATATTATTTGTGGGATATTATTGGTGACTACCACTTCTAGTGCTACCAGCTTACCTATAGTAACAAATTAAGGGGTTATGTTTCAGGGCTATACCAGAGTCTGTACGTTGGCTTTTGGCCAAAGAAGAGAATATGAAGGCTAAGAAAATTGTCTTCAGGGTAGCTAAAATCAACAAAGTGATTTTATCGAACAATGTAGTAGACTCTTTCAGAGAAGACACGCCATTAACGGTAATATTTCCCTTTATATCCTAGTTCAGTTCACTATTTTACTAACAAGATATCGCTCGATTCTGCAGGTAACAGATCAAATCGACTTCAGAGGAAAAGACAGGATTCTGCCTGTTATAAAACAAATGCTATCTTCGAGGAAGCTAGTACTGAGGTTCTTAATAATGTATTTCATATGGGCAGTCAACGCTTTTATCTACTACGGCCTTTCAATAAACTCCACAAGCCTAGGCGGGAACAAATACGTGAATTTCGCCCTGGTAAGCCTAATTGAAATCCCTGGCTACACAGTTGCATGGATCTGTATCCAGAAATTAGGCAGGAAGCTTTCCCTTGTTGGGTCTCTTCTAGTGTGTGGGATTACGTGCACGGTAACGATATTTGTGACGAATATTTCAGATGGTAACTGGGCAGTTATCACCCTATTTTTGTTTGGAAAATTAGGTGTGACGTCATCGTTTGGAGTTGTGTATGTTTACACAGCGGAAATGCTACCAACAATTATCAGAAGTGGTGGAGTGGGTACTGCCTCTACTATGGCACGGTTAGGCGCCCTTTTGGCACCATTTGTTCCATTATTGGTAGAATACTATCTCCTCTTGGATTATTTTTAAGTACTTATATTGATTCGTTGTAGGGATTATATTACACACCACTTCCTATGATCTTATTCGGAGCAGTGGCCATCTTGGCGGGATTATTGGCTACACAATTGCCCGAAACTTTAGGAATAAAACTGCCTGAAACAGTAGAGGAGGCCGAAAAAATTTAACAATAATTGTGTATTTTATTTTTTTATACCTCTGTGTTTATACAATAAAAGCGATTAATAATTTATGCATTCTCGTATTCTAAACTTTTTAGGATTCTTATCATCTCCCAAATCACCAGCGCAGTATGGATGAACCATAGATAATATAATAAATTATCACAGTAATATTTTATAATATACTCAGTAAGTATTGATTTAGGCTGGCTTCGAGATCGTCAATAGAAGAAGAAGAATAGTTGTGACACAAAAGAGGGAAACTTCACAGATACACATATCTCTGTAGAAAGCTTCCTCACTGTGGTTGTGATATGGCCTAGATGATTTGTGATATTTACTTTAGTCACAGCACAGACACAGCTTTAGTTAGGTTATATGCGATTTTCCCAGAAGGAATATTTTTAAATATTTGTTATGGCTTCACAGGTATTCACGTTTGTAAATAGATACATCATTTAATAAATATTTTATATTTTTGCATTTCAGTCCATAAAATCCTTGGGTTTATTTAAAAAACCTACCATTTTCGATAAGGGGCTGGGTGCCTTGTTGCCAGAAGCTTACAAGAAATTCTACAAAGAATGGAAACTGACCACTCCTACTGCTGTGCATTACGTTCCGGAGCCTGGAAAATGGAAAAGGGATGAAGTAACTGGAGAAGTGTATGATTTCCACTAATTTATCACACAAACATTTTCACCGGAACATATTAATTTTAGCCTCCCAATCCAGAATATTCCCATACCTTTAATGTTCCCAAAAGAAAGTAACCAACACTTATGGGGTGGAGAAGCTATAGTACAAGGGTTTCAAGTGCGTGATAAGTACAGTAGACGGGTACCGCACTTTTGGGTACCGATTTTGAAGCGCTCTGTTGTATATAGTGAAGTTCTGGATAAGCATATCTCAGTCATCATCACAGATAGGACGGTCAGTTTAATTAATGCCAATTACGGATTCGATCATTATCTTTTAAAGGTAGGGAAAAACAGCCCACATACTTTATTATTTTAAATTACAAGAATTTTAGAGTCCTGCGTGTGACTTACAATCACTCCTAGCATTAAGCATAAAACGGAAAATACTACAAGAGTTACAGAAAGGCTGTCCTGCTTACGCAAGTCAGCCAGAAAAGCAGAAGGAAGTTGTTCAGCAATACGAAAGTTATTTATCGGCAGTAAGTTTTGATTGTTATTTTATTATTTATGCAAATATTAACTAATTGTTTTAGTACACACCAGAAGAGATTAAGTGGTACGGATATTCCTTCACACAAGCTTGTAGAATACTTCAAGAAGAAATTGATGCACAGCAAAAAATCATACCATTGAAGCATGTATATAGATCGCAATTAATCGAAAAATTAAAGGCTGCCGATTTAGAGGAAGTGAAAATATCTAAATTTTCCGATTTGGGATCTACATCTTGGTTAGGCAAAATAAATCCCTTTGGAAAGAAGCAGGAGACTTGAAGAGGCCTAGGAATTATGAATAGTTGTTTATATATAAAATAAAAGTAAATTGTACTTAAAAACGTCTAATTACTTATATTTTGCCAAATCCAATTTTGATATCTGAGAATATTGTATCCGGCTGTATTGTATTTAAGTCTGTGTTCAGTTGATTTTATAATTTATTGCATCCAGATCCAGAGAGAAATTATGGAACATTAATCATTATCATTACCAGAGACAACCTTGCTACGTTTTATCATCGACAAAGTACTTCGCATATATCTATGGCATTCTATATTCTGTACAGTGTTCTATGGTAATTCGTGAGACAAAGTCATTTCCGGATCCACGTACCACAAACCAACCCATAGTAGATTGTGATTACTCATTTGACGACTCAAGAGTGAGCTTTATGTTACTCGATTTTGCACCAGTGTTGCCTACTGCAGGGAATTTTTTAATCAAAAATTGGAAAAAGGATTTTTGCAAAAACAGGGAATTTTTCAGGAAAAAGCCAAAATCGAACATGGAACTTTCAAAGTTCCCTTTAATTGATTTCATGATTTGGAACATAGTTAGAATGAATTATCGTCATCGATTCCAAAATTATAGTAGGAATGAATTTGAATTATTATCTTCGAATCCCAAAAAACACACAAATAGAATGTTCGAGAGAGAGGCTTATTTTGTTTCGTTTATTTTGGGAATGTGGTGTACCAACAACACCTCTGTGCCTCTGTACCTACTCTTTTAATAAGTGTGTTCATAGTATGGAGGGAGCTTTATGTGTCCTTATGTGCTTTATGTGAGTTCGCATTTGGTTCCTTTTCATTTTTAAATTAATTTTTTTAATAGTATATTATTGTAAAAGCCGGGAAGAAATGGATTTTTTTACATAAAAAGGGATTTTTTTAAGACCTGTGGGGAATATTGTTTCAGGAAGGTTGGCAACACTGCTCTTCAGATTTGACATAACCTAGAAAATTTTATATTCGTGTGAGCGCGTATGATTTGCAAAAGTTCTGTAATATTTTTATGTAAAATAATATCAAAAAATGTCCAGTGTTAATCCACCGAAAGAGTCCTTTACCTGCATAAGTTGTAGAGTGCTATTTAAAGATGCAGACTTACAAAGGATGCATTACAAAACCGATTGGCATCGGTATAACTTAAAAAGAAAAGTGGCTGACCTGCCTCCTGTTACAGCCGAAGAGTTTCAGCGAAGGGTGTACAATCAAAGGAACGCCGAAGAGATTTTAAAGCAGGATAAAAGTGTTTACTGCACATCTTGTCATAAGTCTTTTGGTAACCAGAATGCATTTGAAAACCATTTGAGCTCCAAGAAGCATAGAGACAATGAGAAGAATGGTGTTAAAGATGGAGAAAGTATGTCTGTTAAAGAGAACAGCTTAGTGGACACTAAAATAAACACAATAGAAACAGAAGACGAAGATATGGAGGAGGTAGATTCGGACGAATGGGATGATAATACTGAAAATCCGATAGACAATAACGATTGTCTATTCTGTTTGCACCATAGCCGTAATTTTTTCAAAGACTTAGAACATATGACAATTGTACATTCCTTTTTTATACCTGATATTGAGTACTGCACAGATGTAATCGGACTATTGAGATACTTAGGCGAAAAAATATCCGAAGGTACAGTATCTGTTTTTTATTTTTTGCTATTATGCAGGTACATGGATTTTCTAGGTTTTATGTGTTTATGGTGTAATGAAAAAGGTAGAACGTTTCATTCTGCCGATGCTGCTAGGAAACATATGCTAGATAAAGGACATTGCAAAATGTTACATGAAGGAGTTGCCTTGGCAGAATACGCAGACTATTATGATTATTCTACATCCTATCCTGACGCAGATGAAAAAGTCGACACTGATGAAGAAGTATATAAACAAACCTATTAAAATTTATTTTATTTGACTACCTCTTAAATTTTAGGTCGAACTTCCACAATTAGATGGCTCTGATTTTCAACTGGTGCTGCCATCTGGTGTTACGGTAGGACACCGCAGTCTAATGCGATACTATAAACAAAGTGTTAACCCTAACAAAGCTGTGGTTATGTCCCAGAGTAATAAGAAACTACACAAAGTGTTGGCCCAGTACAGATCCCTAGGTTGGACAGAAACTCAACAAGTGGCAGCGGCTAGGTAATAATAATTCTCTCATTCAATATAAAACTCAATTCAAAACTCAATTTTACAGGAAAGCGAGGGATATACACTTCCTGAAACGAATGCAAGCCAAATACAATGTGAAAATGTCTACGAAGAACAACAGCTTGCTTCAAAAACATTTTAGGAGACAAGTGCAATTTTAAAAGACAAGTTTTTGTTAAATATGTACAGTTATATAATGATATGATATAAATAAACTGATATTGAAAGGTCTCTTAAATTTACTTTCTGTAACTATGACATGGGCAAATACTTACTGACTAGCCTTAACAAAGTTTTGCTGCATGTTGCGCCATCTCTGAACCGTAACGTTTTTCTTTAGAATTGACCATATTAGTTAGGTTAGGAAATTCCGGCCGCAAAATTTGAAATGGGTTCCTAAACACATTTCAGCAAATTTGACTGCCATGTATTTCTTATGGGAGATTCAAAAGAGTGATTTTCAGATGGGAATTTCTTGGGTTTTGGGTATTTCTTAGTATTTAAACCTATTATAATATGTCAAACTTTAAACATATTTCTCTACAATTCAAGCCCAAATTGTTTTTTAGACCTATGAGTTAAATGTACAAAAGATTTGAATTTAAAATGTCTGTTTTCTTACGCAAGAGCGCCAGGCCAGCTGAGCTGAGCTTTAAAAATTAAAAAGTCAGGTTATGGATTGTTATGGTTATGAATTAACTTTTAAAAAGTATCTAAGTCAACTAAAATATCAAGAAATTTATTTATACAGCTTATTTCACTAATAGACACTCCATCACGCCTACAGACGCTCTTATAACTTGAGTCCCACGTTACATTGATTTTTAAAATATTAACCCCCGCCAATTTGAGATCCTACTAATATTTTACTGGAACCATAAATCGTTGCTGGACATAACCACATTTTCGGTTAACGATCTTCATGCATATAACATAAATTGTTGTATTTGCGTTGATTGAAAGTCCATCGATCAAATGTATCTGCGAATATGTGCGGCGAAGTGCGAACGATTGCGGCATAAATAAAAACATTTATGAGAATCATGGTAATGTCTAATGCAACGATTGCCCATTATGTCTAGGTATCTGTAGAGGGTAGTATTCAATTTGAGTGAAGGCCGTAAGATGGCGACAACTTTCAACCGGCATTTGTTTATTTTTACCCCTAAAATTTCAATACCCTAGAACAGAGCACAAAGCTGTCAAAAGGGCATCAGCTGTGCCAAAATGATCGAGAAATAATTATTTACATAGAGGGAAACGAATAAAGTACATAACATTGCATAGAAAAAATCTTGAAAATGTCTATTATTTGTGAGGAAATTTTTGATGAAATAAGTCATCCCTCCGAAGAAGGTTGGTGTGAATTTTTTATGTACAACATGGAAGTGGAACATATTTCGATATTTTTTTAAGCAATTCATACATGAAATAAACGTATATTCTTGTTTTGGTAATTGGACATTTTTTTTAGAAGTCAGGGATTATGCGTCAAGAATAGGGATAGACCCTGATTCGGAGCCACAGCTCTTGCCTTTGGCAGCAGAGGGACTTATGAAAGCCTTACCAGCTGGTTGGAAGCCTTGGTAATGTATTTAAAATAAAATTTTAAGAAAACCTATTTACTCTGACTAAATGCAGCTGACCTATTTAACCTTCTAAAAACATCATGAAGGGCACAAAAATTTGCATCAGACATATTAGTGAGAGATTCATGGATAGGTAAAAGACTGACGAATCGGGTATAAATACAACAGTACGGTCTGATAATAAGTTTATTTATTGATATGGTTTTCACTTTTATCAGTACATAAATCATCCTTTGCGTCATCATCACCAGCACCTTCATCATCGCTTTCGTTTTCTTCCTCTAAATCATAAGAATGTCTTGACAGCTTTCTTTTTAACCAATAAATCATCTGCTCCTCTTGTATTTCTGTGTTAATAATAGTGGGGTAAATGTATTTTTCCTTAAATTCATTAATTTGATCCTCAACGTCTTCCCATGTTAACTTCTCATGCATTCCATCCTCCCCATATCGATTATTATACCTGAAAAATTTCTTTTTTTTCCCTCCTATGTGTGTTAAATAAATATATTACCTGTCATAATGTACGTATTCTAGAATCAACCCTAGACCGGGCGCCCTAGGCACGTTGATTTTTTCCATTTTAAACGATTCTGCTAATGTATCAACTGTAGCTAGACCCCTCACAACGGCTAATAACAACCCTACCATCTTCCGAATCTGATGCATCATAAAACTCTGTCCTTGCACCTTCAGTACAACGAATTCTACATCGTTTCTAACAAATGGATTCTCACATACAAAGGATTTAATATAACGAGTCGCGCTAGGGTCATTTGGCTTTTTCTTTGAAGTGTAATTGTGGAAATTCTTAGTCCCTACGAAGTTTTGCAGAATTTTGTTTACTCTAGTCAACGTTTCATCACTCACCCTGTACCCGTTCTGACTAACAACTTGAGTATGTTCTGCGAAAGACACTGTGGGCGTTACGTAGATATATGTACGGCTGTCACATTGCGACTTACTGTTAAAACCTTTCGTTACTCGTTTATATGCAAACACTCTTACAACTTCCGGTAATTCAGCATTTATTTTACCTATATCAACATTTTCATAGAGCTTTAAAGAAACTATCTGCCTGGCAGCCGATACACCTGCAAAATCACCATAAAATATATTCCAGAAATAGATAATTAAGAAATTATTTAACCTTTATCTGTACGTGCAGCTCGTTGGAACTGCATATTCTGTACCTGATTAAAACACTCTTCGTTAATCATCCCAACCTTTAACAGAGCTTTGAACAAATCTTCCTCGATTGTTTTTGTGTTAGGGTTGCGCTGCATGCCATAGTAATCAACCCCTGAATAACCCAGCAACAAACAGTATTTCCTACGCTTTAATTTCTCGCATGCAACCACACTGACTTGTTCATCATCTGTTTTGTGCTTCTTTACACCATCCTCGCTTAGTTCGCCAATTCTATTAGACCTCCTTTCCTCCCACTGCCTCTTCTTAGACCTGCCATCATATTTTTTTCTAAGCACCTTTACGTCCGTCATTATCAAAGAATGGGTGGTTGAAAAATCAGACTTGAAGCACGCAAGCAAATTACTGGTTAAAGTGGGATAAGGATTTTTAAATAGTCTCAGCATACCCTTCGTTTTTTTATAAGTTTTAACTCATTTTTCTTGTATTTAAAATCAACTTCATAAAATAAACATGGTGCGAGAGTTTGGTAACATTTTGAGGTTAAATTTCGTTGCCAACATGTCAACTGTCGCTGCATTATAATAACCAACGCGAGGAAATGAAAAATACCAAGCAAACGATTTAATTTGAAATTTGTTTGTCTGTTGCAGCTACGATGATAATTCCAAGTCTTATTACTACTATAATAACATAACAAAAAAGACTCAATGGGAGCACCCTCTGGATGATATATACCGTGGTTTAGTTAAAAAGGCCAGAACGGAAAGCCAGTCGATTAGTTTTCAGGACAAAGGGGAAGACACAACATACATAACCGACGATATACTCAGCCTCGAGGAGCCACTTGCCAATTTACCATCAAAGAATATAGAACCCATTACTCTAGGTGCAAAACGAAAAGAGTTAAAGCTATCTCCAATAAAAGTCAGTCCTGGAGCAAGCCCTAAGCGAGAGTTTAAGTTGTTCAAACAAAAATCAGAGGAGTTCTCGTTGGGGAACAAAAAGTTGTCGTTGGGTTTTAGTAGTTTCGACGAAGATAAAGATGGGAATTTTGAGAAACATCCGAGAATACTGGACAAATCGGAGCTTAAAGTTGCAGGCGGAGGCGCCATGTTTCTCAAATCTAATACTAGAAGGCAAATCGACGGCGCAACGAGCCCCACTGGCAAGGGAAAAGTGGAATCTTTGCAAGGTATTTTTTTTTGTAAAAACTATTTTGCGCAAGATATCAGGTATAGTTCTCTAAATGGCATTTATTACTTTGTGCAGGGGATTTTTGTTTGTATAATCATGTAAACTATAAAATACTTGGGAGGTTATAGAAAGTTTTTTTTTCGTAGAATTACAGCCCAGGAGTATTTTGAGGGAAAAAAATGCAGTGGAGCACTCGAGAAGCATGGATTTTGAGAAATTGTTGCTATTTGATAAGTCGGAAAAGGATGATGATGATAAAAAAAGTGTAAGATTCAATTTGGATAACAACACAGATATTGGCATAACATTATCAGATAAGAGCTCCAGTAGCGAGGAAGAAGTGATAGCTAGGGATAGAATTGTAGCAGAAGATATAATAAACATAAAAGTTACACCACATAAAGGTAGATTTACCGTAGCACCAGTTCTAGAGCCTTTAAACAAATCTAATGCATTGAAATTAATAAAACCCAATCCTACAGACTTTATCAAGCCCAAATTGACTATAAATAAGGGCTCGGACTCAGAGGAAGACACAAAAAGCATTGAAAAAGTAGCAATTGACACTATAGATGAGTTCTTTGATAGCGATAATTCTGTTTCAAGCTCCCCTGGTAAGATAATAGGGAAGCAATTGAAAGAGAGAGCGGTGAAGAAGATCACACAGTTAAAACAATCAATTTGGGAGGAAAAGAATGAGGAGTTGGTTGAATTCAAATCGTATTTGGAGACTTCGCATAAGGAGGAGTTAGACAGACTTTTGACTGATGAAAATCTGAAACTTGAAGAGAAATATAAGACTGAGTTAGAGAGTTTAAGGGAGGAAATGCAGGGTAGAACGGAGAATGCAATTAAGGAGAATAAGCAAAAATTGGAGGAAAATATGGGGCAACTTACTGCCGAACTTGAGTATCAATTCAAACTAGACGAGGGTAAGCTAAAGGAGCATTTTGATGTGAAAAAGGAAGAGTTGGAGAAGTATTATGAGGAAAAACTAGCGGATACGGAAAAAGAACTAGCTGACAGAGTAGAAAAGACGAAAGAAGAGCTGATATTTACACATAATGCCAACGTGGAACAACTTAAACAAAACCACTCCATTATAATTGAGGAATTAAAACGCGAGTTTCAATTGGAGGTAAATGTATGTTTTTTGTACACTAATTCTGCTAATAAGTTGTTTTCAGGAGCAAGTCTTGCGGAAAGACCACCAGACGCAGATGACTGAGCTCCAAACCAAACTTCAAAGCGATCTAGATCAGGAGAAAAATAAATCTGTATGCGATGAACGGATGTATGAAAAGCTACGTTGCGAGAAACGCCTTCTAGAGGACAAATACCGGTGCTTGAAGGATAAATATCTAAGGCTAAAAACAGACGTGAAGTCGTCCATCGAAAAGAGACAGCGGCGCAGCATGACAACCAACACAACCGGGTCCGAAACGGAACAGAGCAATTCCAACCACAAGGAAAGGTGAGTGGAAATGAGTTTATTTTTACTTTTCCGTAACTACTATAGAGGGTGGTTTTCAGAAAAAAGAAGTTTTAGCGATTGCCAACAGAATATGCTTTGTAAGATACCTCAAAATCGTTTCAGTGAGTTTCCCTAAGATGTAAATAAATAATTTCGAAAAACCTTCTTTGTTTTCTTAAAAAAAACTATCTAGATATATAAGAGATGGTAAGGGATTGTTTGCAGGTAGTAGGGTAGTTAATTATTTTGAAGGAAACACTCGTTAATTTTTTATTTTTCTCCATTACCATTTTGTATTTTTCTTTAGCAAAGCTTTTAAGTAGTAAATAATAACTAGTAGTATAGTAATAATCATGGAGACTTTGACAGAGAATATTTTCATGAAGTAGGTCAAATTTCAATACAAAATTTTTAACCGATTGGTTAAAATTACACTGTTGTCTGTCAAAATCTTTCATCTAATGTGATTTTTACTAAAGAGTGCATATATATATATATATATATATATATATATATATATATATATATATATATATATACCGCTGTGCGTGCTGTGGCACCTCAATTTTACGACATCTATAGCCGCCCTAATAAATACCTGCTTTTTGTAACCACAAAGTTGCTAGAGGTCGAATTAATATAATTCTGTTTGTGTCACACAAGACGAACAAATTTGTGCGGTTGACAGACATCGATGTCATTTACCAGCAAACTCGTTCCTGTCGATTATAAAATTTTATTAATACATATTACATATATAAGCTGTGGCTACAGTATTAATTTATATTTCCAATAACTGATCAAATGTATGTAGCTTCTCCTTTGTCTTCCTCAAATAATAGTAGGACATCTATTTCAATAAAAAAATATTTATAATGTGACACCTGATGTCTATAATAGCTGTTTTTTTTGGCCAATAAGCAACTTATTTATTACTCCAAAAACCCGGAACTAACAATATATTTTTGTATCTTCATTATTAGTGAAAACACATGTGACGCAACAGGCACAACAACTAATCACAGCATGGCCGTGTTAAAGTTCTCGTATCTCATTTTCCATGAATTGTTTAAAGTAAACAATACTTTCCGAATCATAATTTAAACGTGACATGTTTACAATACCAGCAGCACCATCCTCAAGCAAGTAACTTCCTAGCTAGAAATGATGTTGCTGGATTTTGTAATTTTTTGCAAATTTCTACCAAATTGGCAGAATTTCTTTACCGTGTTGGTTTGAATATGTAATGTCTCACACTAATCAGACAAATTAATATTTAATGATATTGATGATATAACTAACCTCACGTATTTTATGCCTCAAAACTATCACTACTGCCGCCAACTGAACCTCCTTCTCCTATGATTTTCTATCAAAAATATCAGCGTGAACAAATGAAAAGATAGATGGAGCTTCTTTCCCCATATGAGTAACAAAATTCTTTCTCATATGGGCACTGAAAATTAATAAAAATCCATACATGGCACTTATGCGTAAATTACTGAGATTTAAAAAAACGGGATCCGTGTTCTTATTTTAGAAAGACGACGCCTTGTCTATATTTAGCTTTATGTAATTTCTAGGACTTGCTGATCCCTTATATTATCTTTGACATGATACATTATTTACTCAATTTATAGTACCTTATCAAAAAAATATAATAAATAATGCTGGACTTAACTGGTAGCAGTATAGGACAAGTAGGCATACTTTTTCCCTCACGTGATTTATAGCATAAACTACTGTTATTTATTTATTAACAATCAGCGTTTGCTAGGACGCCTTTACACTCCCCGTCCAGAAAATTTCTCGACAAACCACCTACCCCAAAACACAGTCGTTCGATCCAAGACCCTGCCCACTTGAAACCTGAGCACAAGCAGTTGAAACAGGTCATTATTCAGGATATTGATACCTCAGTCAGCGATAACTGCTATCACAGCGATGACAAAGCCAACCAGAACGAGAAAGACAGCTCTGATAGTATCAATCCGGGACGCAGCCGGAAAAAAATCTTCTCCAGGTTAAATATAACGTCAAATATGCCACAAATTATTTGAAAGTATATTTCTTTGAAAGGTTGAAGAGTTCCTCTACCTCCCGTATCAACAATAACTCCAAATCTAAGAAGCCCCAGAGGTCTTGCTCCCCTGTGGAGAATCTGCGCAGGCAGCTGCAGAAGCTAGAGGATCTTGAGGACCAGTTTCCAGAAAATGCGCAATCTGGCACCTACCATCTAAGATATCCCTTCTCGGATGGGCAGAAGTTTGAGGGCAGCTCGGAGTTGGAATTTTTTCGGCACAGGATCCACCTGGAGCGAGACTCCATCAAGAGGGCGAAGGAGAGCTTGCGGAATCAGAAGTCCCTGTTCCAGCAGAGGCAGAAGGAATTGAAGTTGAAGCACGGTACCATGGCGCGGCATACGTTACAACAACTGTGCCAGGTATGAGTTTACTTACAAGCCCCATTAGATTCAGTTCCATTATTAGAATGTACAAAAAAATTACGTCTATGGTATTTGGTATAATAATAATAAATGATTCTACTTGACGTTTATTTACTGATGTACACTAGTACACATTAATATATCATATACTTGTTATTTAAGTCTCCTTTCTCTTGCACTACAAATCTCCGTACAGCTTATTTAAAATTTGCATGTTTTAAAGTGAAAATTATTTTGCAATCTGCAAGACATTTAAACTACAGTGGCATTATCAGTGGCGATAACAGCTCATAATGTGAATTCTATTTTCCAATGCTATTAATTTTTAGAAAATATGAAATTGCAGGTTAAAGTAACAAAACATTTTCAAAAAACATATTCCTTAAAAATCGTTGTTTTCGCTTGAAATATTTTTCACGTCTGTCAAACAGACACAAGATTTAACCTCAAAATCCACATTGAAATGGCAGAACTTAACATTTGAACTATTCACCAGTGTAACAATAAAAAAAATATTTTTGTGATACTACACTATGTTTTACCTCCACGTGCTATTTTTCATTTAACTGTTCGTAATTGGATCTTTAACTAATTCTAACTTAGATTGCTATCACCTTTCGAGGCTCATATCTACATAAATGGAAATGGCTGAATTATTTTTTGCATTTTAAAAAATATGTGTACAAATTTGTTATTCCAAGTGTCTTTATGGACCACTGTAAATTTTTGCCTCTATTTTTTCTGTACGTCTATCAACATGCCAACATTTTCTATTATTATACAGGAGGAGAAGGAACTGACCGACATGGAAGTCAACCTGCACAGAACACGCAGCCTTCTGGGGGAGAAGGTTATCCGCCTACGCCACCTAGAACAATCCTTGCAACGAGCCAACGTGCAGAACGACAAAAAACATGAAGACGCTACCCTGAGCGACATCTCTTCGCACAGCGCTAGCTCAGGCATAAGCTCCACAGAATTCGCTACTGCCGACAACTACGTGAAAGGCCTTTTAGCTAACGAAAAGTACCAAGAATCGTCAGAGATTATACAGAGCTTAGAGAACTTGAATTCAGAAATTAGGGAAATATGGGATGTGCTGCGTACTCAACATCAACAGACTAACATAGCGCAAGGTATTTTTACTTCTAGGTCTAAAAAATCCCCAATAATTTCAGGATGTCTCATTTACAGTCATCCCGCCATTAGTGTATCCAGACTTGGGATGGCCCATTTTAGCCGCTTCGGCTAGTATGCCTGCGCCACCTTCCATACCGACTCTAGCGGATCGACTACACAATTACCGGCAGCATATTGTGTTAGCTAATGCCCAGAGCACAGTTGTTACACACGCTAATCAAGGCGCTACCACGACTTTAGTAGAAAGAACCAGGAATCTACGACACTGGCTGCGGCAGACTGGCATAGACGTTGGTAATGAAGCCAGTCCACCGCAGACAACGTTGTAAATTGCCAAAACATGATTAGTCCATATACATTTACAGTATTAACGGTGCAAGTAAATTTTTTATTTGATTTTAGACCGGTAAGCATATGTTTATTAGGGAAAAAAGTGATTTAGTTCTAATATAAGAAAGACAGGAACTTCCAAAGCATGATAAGATTTTAGTTAAAAATATATCTTTGTATGTTGGAGTGAAAAAGGCAGGGTAGACTTTTTCATAAAATAATATACAGGGTGTTGTCTATATCTGACAAGTTTCCAGAGTTATAGCAATTAAGAATATTATATAGTATATGCATTCATTGCATGAGCAATATAGTAAAAGTACAATCAAATTGTGTAGAGAAATTACTTTTAAACAATTCACTATTAAAGCTTTTCAAGTTTTTAAAAACTTAATTTTGCCTGAGCACAGATGTGAATATACTACCAAATAGAATTTTATAAAATAGATGGTGATATCACCACTTCAACACTCTGAGTTGAAGTGAAATACTACGATAACCAGGCCCCCAAAAAGGGACAATAGAACTACTTCCTATTCCGATGTGCCAAACTGGTAACTTCGACATAACCTGATTTTCGCTGCATAGTATATAACAACCATATGACGGCAAGCGCAAAATTTTTAATTTAAGAAATCTTCCCAATTAAAAAGGGAAAATTTTTTTTTGCTTGCTTTGGAAATATTTTGAGGTCAAATTTAAGGTGGTTCAAAAAACTAGTCTATATATATCAACTAGTATTTAAAATATTTCTTGAAGGTAGTTAGACTCATCCCCCACTTAATCTATTAGTTAAGACCAAGAGTGGCTGTATTTAGAATATGCACCTCCTTGTATTTATAGAAATTCGTATTTGCTAAGTTAGTAAAACGATACAAATCTCTAAGGTTTTCCCTTTCCCCTATTGTTATTTCTGTGAATTATATCTCACACTGACTATGTACCCTTGCCTTACATGTGATGTTGAAGGTTTGACTGAAGTCCTCAATGTGATAGTACTTTTTTGGGATAGGATACAATGTTTGGCTTATATTATTTTCCTTTGTCTACGAGCGGCAGTAAGAGGAATGATTTTCTATCAAGTATAAATGCTTTATTCTCCATCTCATAAGTCCACTCATGAAGCTATAGAAAATATAAACAGTTGTGCAGTCTGGAGTATTTTCAGCATAAACATGCAAATACCAGATTCACAACCTATAGATTTTTGACAAGCATTATTTTCTTAATAATTCATAGATAGAAAAATATATCAAATGTTTTCGAAGTATATCAAAATTTAATATTACATTAGAATATATATATATATATATATATATATATATAAGAAAGATAAATATATGAACTAATTATTACTATTGCCAAGTAACTTAGTACAATATAGTGCCAAAAGTTCCAGCACACTTTTGTTGTTTTGGGTTTTTAATGAAAATACAATGTATTTAACGTTAAACATCTGAAGAAATCTCGCCACAAGACAAAGACTATATTTTTGTTGTAATATTTTCTAGTCAAAACTTATTCGCACTATGTAGTATACCTACTTTAAAACCTGCAATATAGCATTACAAATAACTGTGTTTTCTTTCCCGTCCCGTCAACAAAAAACTCATGCTGTTTATACATTTTTTATTAAACTTTACTTAATACATCTATAAAGCTAGAACTGCGGATGCCTTGAGTGCCTTGCGCTCCTTAGCCTTAACCTGAGCCGCGATACGATCAAGATCTCTCCTACCTTGCTGCGTAAGCTTCCTACCACCATCAGCGCTTTTCTCAATCAATTTGAGCCCTTCCAGACTCTGCAACGCTTTACGGGCTATGCTACCAGCGGAGCGACAGAAGTGTGAAGGTTTGGTGCCATTACGCTTCCTAGTACCAAAGATTTTGGTGACGGAACCAACTCCGACAGGGGAACGGATGTAGATGTGTCTTACGATAGCGGCACATCTAATGTAATACCAGTCTGGGTCGTATGGGGCTAGTTCCTTGGCACGGGAGGTTTTTACCAAGTCAATCCATTCTGGTACGCGTAGCTTGCCAGTTCTACAAGAAAAATTGGGTATGAGTATCAGAAAAAACTTTCAGATTCGATTTGATTAAACGTTGGTAAGTACTTACTTTTTTAAAAACGAAGCAAACGCTTTCACGAATTTATGTTGATCAACGTCTTTCAGTGTTACAGAAGGCATTTTCTGCAAAAAATTAAATGGTATTTAAACACTACATAAACATGTGGATTGGATTTAGGTAATGGCGGCCGCACCATGCGGTTATTGATAAAATAATGTAAGGAAATATGAATATTTAAATACTTGACGTATATATTCGAAATGTATATTATTGAGTATCAAATCAACGGCATAATAACTACAGATAGCCGTCAATCCCTTTTATTTCTGTATTAAACTGTTTCACAAATGCAAAATATATTACTAACCTGTGTGTTGTCATTCGTTGAGGAACGGAAAAGAAAGCAATTTTGACAGTTGCTGTACCGTTGGCAAAGAAGAACACTGGGTAATCGGCGCGGGATATTTAAATATTTTCATGTCCTTATATTCTCATTCATTCTTGTCCTGTATATTTTAGTTGGAAACTTCATTTATCATTTAAATGTTTCAGATCCATTTCGTTTACGTGAATGATTAGATCTTAGATAAACTTAATACAATACATATACATAGTGTGACAGCACAGACCAGTTTTACCAGGGAACAGACACCTGTTCAACAACAACAAGTTCCCTGAGTTTGACACAGTAATCACAGACCATACACAAAACAGTAGATTACCACGTATACAAGCATTGTTTATTTCAAACTAACTAAGTTCGAACTAACATGCGTCAAATTAGGTTCCTTTTACTTGTCATGTATACAGACACGTTATTACCAACTGAATATAACCATCAACTTCTGCTTTTGTGCCTTTTGCATTGTAACGTTTCTCTTCTAAAAGTTGGCAACGCCCAATTTGTTCGAATTACAAGCGAGCTAAACATTTACACGATTTTTGGAACTGGGCTAGAAGCGCTAGCGCACATATTTAGCTCGAGCGTACTAAGACCGAGTTAACAAAATTAATTCGAGCTATACAACCGTATAGATGACCGAACTTATTACATTTAGTTCGAAGTAAACGCGTGGTAAATGTTAAGGCGAGTCAGAACATGCATTCTTCTTCGTTTTATTTTTGGTAGATAATGAGAGCTCTGTTTTGTTGTTAATGAGATAATGTTTTGTGGATGATAGTTCTCGCATAGCCCTGGTACTGGAAAATGCACATTGTTTTGTGACGCCACATCGCTAATGTTTTAAACTTACACACCATAGAAAGAAGTCTACACCACAAAACATCTGGCATAGCATAGATTAATAAATGTCGGTGGATATTCTATTATATGACTAGATACATCTAGTATCTAGTCTACACACTACACAGGTTTATGGTTTTGTGAGGTTAGAGTTAGAAGAAATTGTTCTCCCATTTGAACATAGAAAATTTACCATCATTTGAATAACTTTATTAAACCAAATTCGGGTGTCGGTTTTAATAAATTTTATTGACCACTGGTGAGTTTCTTTTATATTTATAACGCAGTTTAGACATACTTTAAATAAAGCGCAATGTAACTATTTAGATAAGAACGCACCAAAATGATTCACCTAGGGAAACTGTATAATAAAAAGAGATTTGTGCCGTGTTATACAATAATCCAAAGGACTGCTTACAAGGAAGTATTACCATGTATGAAAATGAAGATATTTATGCCGAACCCAAATAAAAAACGATTGCAAATCAACAGAACTAAACCTCCACCACCGATCGTTGAAAAAGTTCTCGGTCCTCGTAAAAATAACCTCGGTATACAAATGCTCTCGAAATCTATTTATAACCAAGTGTTCATCGAAGGATTTAATGATACCAGCAAGCCAGAAATTGTGGAGGAGTGTCAAAAGGAGTTACTCAAGCACAATATGCGTAGTACTGAGAATGACATACAGAAAGACGTTGACTTTAAACTACCACCTTTATGCGGAAAAAATATCGAGGAGCATTTTAGTACAATAGGTGAGGTGCAGTTAAGACCTTATAGAAATTTAGTATTGGAGTTGTTGACAGATATTCCAGAAGCACCTGATGTTTGGATTATGCAGCCAGGCTGGACAAGGTACAAGCCTGGTAATGAACCTGAAACAGTATCGTATCCTCGCGAGGATGCACTAGTTTTTGACGTGGAGGTATGTTTACTTTGTAATTTTTCTCACAGAAAACCTGAACTTTGGTATTGCTTTAGGTATGTATGATGGCAGGTAAAGCTCCGACGCTAGCCACCGCTGTGAGTCACAAAGCCTGGTATGCATGGGTAAGCCCATCTGTTATAGATGGAACTAGTAAACCCGTAACAAGTCATCAGTACCCTACGTCAGTATTAATTCCGATGGAGAGTACTTCGGAAGACGACGGTTTGAATTTGAGTATACACCAACTTAAACCTAAAGTAATCATCGGTCATAATGTTTCCTTTGATCGTGCCAAGATCAAAGAACAATACTGGTTGAGTAGAACAGGTACGAGATTTATCGATACAATGAGTTTACACATATGCGTCAGTGGCTTGACAAGCTACCAACGCGCAGTGTTGAAATCTGAAAAGTTCCTTGAAGAGGACGAGACATGGAAAAACAGTAGCTCGTTGAATAATCTAGTTGACGTCTACAAGTTGTACTGCGGTAAGACTATCAAAAAGGAAACAAGGGATATATTTATTGACGGTACCATGTCCGACGTAAAGGAAAATTTTCACACTGTTATGAAATATTGCAGCAATGACGTCATAGCAACGTATGAGGTGTTGAAAGAACTGTTTCCTATGTTTCTACAGAGATTTCCGCATCCTGTTACTTTCGCAGGTAATCCTCAGTTTAATAATATCTATGGGGGAGAAAAAGTTTTTTTTAGCCTTGATCGGCTGCTTTGTAGTCGACTTGATTATTTTTTTTCTGACAGGTATGTTGGAGTTAAGTACTGCCTATTTACCAGTGAACGGAAACTGGCCTAGATATATAACCGAGTCTGAGCAAACATATGAGGACTTGGAAAGTGAAGGAAAAATTATACTTGCGCGTCGCGCCGAGCAAGCATGTCAACTGTTACACGACCAGAAGTACAAGGAAGACTTATGGATGTGGGACCAGGACTGGGCTGTGAAAAATATCAAGTTAAAAAAAGCTACAGTACAGAAAAAATCTGTTGACGAAAATGTACGGGTAATAGAGGAGGAAGAAGTGGATCCTTTAGAGGAAAAATTTAAATACCTATGGGAAACCAAACGCTACTTGTCCAGTGTTAAAACCTTGCTGCCAGGATACCCTAATTGGTACAGGAAGCTTTGCACCAAGCCTGATTCCTCTCCGGAATGGGTACCAGGCCCTAATTTAATAGGCACTTCCATGCAGATTACACCAAAGTTGCTGTCACTTACTTGGGAAGGCTACCCCTTGCACTACATCCGTGAAAAGGGATGGGGATTTTTAGTACCATTTTCTGATGAAACCGACTTGGACAGGAATCTGCCTTTAAAGCAACTATTAGAAAAATGCCCGCTGTTAACTGGCAAGGATGGTACAAGCAGTTCAGATGCTATGCAGGACATATCGAAATCCGTGCAAAACCATCTGATGAAAAAGGAGTACTATGCCAGGCTGAAAAAGGATGGGACAGGCGGGGCTTATAAGGGGGCCGGTATTTGGTGCAATACTGAAATCGAGGAGTGTTGCTGGTTTTTCAAGCTGCCACACAAGGATGGACCTTCGTATAATGTAGGTAACCCCTTGGCGAAGGATTTCTTAAATAAGTTCTCGGAGAATGTCTTGGCAGGGGATACGGAAAGCGCCGAGCAATTATTGACCATTGCTCGGAAACTCTCCTATTGGCGGAATAATCGGGATCGGATTATGGAGCAGATGGTAGTGTGGCTGGGCAGTGATAACCTGCCAAAGGCACTAAGGGAGAAAGGTTAGTTTTAACACAACTGATTTACCGTCTCAAAAATATTTTTGCGTTCAGTTGATTGCCAGTTGGGATATAGTTAAATAGTAATCCATGTGTTCCTCTAACCTTTGTAGTTAATTTATTATAGAGCACATTCCTGGAGGGGCTTCTAATCAGTTTGTGTTCTTAAACATACTATTTTTCACCAATTTTGGATAATTATGACAAACAATATTGCAATTAGGATTTGTTTTTACTAAAGTTGAACTTGATTTGTCAAAAGCGTTAGTCATCTATCAAAATCATAAAGGATTCCTGAGCATTAGAATACCGGGGCTCTCTATTTTTTTAAATTTTGTATTGGATAGGCTTACCGGGTTAAAACCAATGACAATTTATTAAGACGGCTCGTCTTTCCTAGGTTTTGTCACAAATTTTGCTGAATTAATTATTTCATACATTCTATCAGAAATATATATTAACTATATTTGACAATATTTTTAGTAGTAAAATGCAAAAGTTAGGGACTTTCCAGAAATGCCACCTCCAAGTTACCACTTACAGGCATGAGAGGATGAAATAACTTATATAGTCACAATTTTGTTAAGGTTACATATATGGTGCCATTATTCCTCAGTTAGTAGTCTGTGGTACACTGACACGTAGGGCGGTAGAGCCTACTTGGATGACAGCTTCCAACGCACACAACGAGCGAATTGGCTCGGAGCTACGTGCAATGGTACAAGCGCCACCTGGGTACAATATCGTAGGTGCAGATGTGGACTCGCAAGAGCTCTGGATTGCTTCTGTCCTAGGAGACGCCCACCATGCCAAAATGCACGGGGCCACCCCATTTGGCTGGATGACGTTGAGCGGGAACAAAGCAGCTGGCACAGACATGCATAGCGTAACGGCAAAAGCAATAGGCATAAGCAGGGATCACGCTAAGGTTATAAACTACGCTAGGATATACGGGGCTGGGCAGAACTTTGCCGAGCGGCTTCTGAAACAATTCATCCCAAGCATGTCGGACTCCCAGGCAAGAACTAAAGCGCAGAAAATGTTCACTCTGACAAAAGGTAGGAAAAACTTTTACTTGAAACAAGAATATTTGACGGATTTTGCTGATCAGGCGTATACCAAATGGCAAGCACTCGAAATGGCGAAAGCATGCGGAAAGGCCGTAGATGAGATGTTCCTAAAGTCTAAGTGGGTAGGTGGTACGGAGTCTGCAATGTTCAACAGGCTTGAGGAAATTGCCAACAGCGACGAGCCCTGCACTCCTTTTTTAAACGGGCGCCTAAGCAGAGCATTGGAACCGAAATCCATGGCCGAGGACCGTTATTTACCCACCAGAGTCAACTGGGTGGTGCAAAGCGGCGCTGCAGATTTCCTGCACCTCATGCTTGTGTGTATGCGTTGGTTATTAGGCGACAAAGTTCGTTTTTGCCTCAGTTTTCATGATGAAATACGCTACTTAGTCCCTGAACAGTACAAGTACCAAGCAGCGTTAGCGCTACACGTTACTAATCTCCTAACAAGATCCTTCTGTTCGTACAGACTGGGCTTGAGAGACCTACCGCAATCTGTCGCATTTTTCTCCGCTGTGGAGGTCGATAAGGTATTAAGAAAGGATTCGAAACAAAACTGCATTACGCCTTCTAACCCACACGGCTTAAGCAGGGGATATGGGATAGAGAACGGGGAGATGCTGGACATACATGAAGCCATAGAAAAGGCCTGTGGTCGGTACACTTGTTGGTACAAAAAAGACAGGTGAATATTTTGGTGTGTTTAATGTTTTTGTAGATTTTCCCATATAATTTAAAATTTTACATAACATACAAGTTCATAATAATTTTACATAACAAGTTCATGTTTTGGTAAAGATATTAGTATACAATGACACTTTAATCTATATCTGATTGGTTGTCTGCGTTGGTCTGCCTCAAAATCCTTATAATATCCTCCCCCTGATTAATTTCCTGGAAAAGAGCTAAATGATCAACGTTCCTGTACGTTTCCGGTACATCTCCTAGTAGTTGGGCTGGCAGTTTCTCACTACCGAGCCACGTTAGGCCCCCTTGATAAAATTGCATAAGAAAATTCGTCAAATTATCGATACATTCGTTCCAAGAATTCAACCAGTTGCCATGTTCCGCATCTAATTTTTCTACATCTCTTCTTAGCTTGATAAAATATGGTGTTGTGTTACGCTTCACCTTTAGTAAAAACTCCTCCACATTCGTATACTGTATCCACTCAAAAATCTCCACACTTTCACCGATCAAACTTAAATGATCAACATACGACGATGACGTGTGTTCAGCTTGGAACGTTTTTATCCGTCCCACTTGTTTTATTATGGGTAAAATGAAACAATCCCCTTCCTGCTCATGAATGGGCTTCCTATACCGTTGGGTAATATCTAGGAAGTTTATTTCTAACCGGTAGAGAACCTCTACTAGTTTGCTGTGATCATAAATGACACCCCCAATTTTTTCGGACAGTTTTAAATACTGAGAGAATGGGCCGCTGTAAATGCTTTTGATTGCCTCTATGACACTCATTATTTTGACAGTAGAAACAGGGAGTTGTCATAACCGAAGTTTAGATCTTTATGGTTCTTTTATTTCTTTGAGGTGGTGACAGGATGACTTGTGAATCTCAAATTGGTAGTAGATTAAGTAGATAAATTTTCCTCCAAATTTTATTGCACATCAAATATATTTGAAAAGCGAATGTGGATTTCTGTGCACAATAAATATTACACATAGACTTAGTTGTCCTTTTAATATTTACGGGTCCACCATTTTTTTTTCTTAGACTTGACAAAGTGTCATAAGATATAACCTCTAATTCACTCCGCGTGACAGATCAGATAACCTTGAAAAGTACAAAGCACAGTTTTGCCAACTTTAGCATGTTAACAGATAAGACATAGCTCTTAGCGTAAAGGATACTCAAATTGTTATTTATTTTGACAATAAATCACAAGTAACACCCTTTCAAGCTTAAAAAACCATGACGTAATTTGTTCTAGCCATGTCGAAAGCGACAAAACGAAAACACGTGATGCTAGAAGTCCTTCAAGATGACTTCTCGCCCCCAGTTGATAACCAGCAGATTGTACGTGTCCTCAGCAGCCGAGGCAATAACTTGCACGAAGTTGAGGCTGCAGACAAGTCGCTGTTTCTAGCTTCCATGCCTACAAAGTTTCGTAAGAATGTGTGGGTGAAACGTGGAGACTTTGTGATAGTGGAGCCTATAGAGGAGGGGGATAAAGTAAAGGCAGAGATGGTCAGAATTTTAACAAATGACCATATTAAGTACTTTAAAAAGGATAAAGTTTGGCCGGAGGCATTTGACGAGAAGCGCCAGGAGCAGATGGAGGAGCATGATCTGTTTGTGAACACTAATAGAGTGACAGTTAGTGAGAGTGAATCTGAGTCTAGCAGCTCGGACGAACAAATTGACGATAAATAACTAGTTTAGGTACAAAAATTTTCATGCATTTTGCAAAGTATTGATTGTGATGTCTCAGTTGGGTACCAACATATTAAATTGTTATTGCTGAGAATCGATAATATTTTTTATAGCCCATAAGTATTTTTTTAATTTTAATACCATTTTGAAAATGAAAAAAACCTTTAAACAAATTATGTATTATAAACAAATTAAAATAAAAAAAATTACGCTGCGTCCCTCATTTGTCTTGCTAAGTGTCTTTGTACAATGTTCGTTATATTTCCATCAACGTTTGTAAGCGGCTGATTCCGTCTAATAGCCAACTGAAAAAAAATTGGAAATTACTTAATTCACTTGCCGGTAAAACTTACCTCAATTTGTTGCAGTAATGCAACCTCTCGTGGCCCCGTGACAAAATTAGTAGCTTTACAAGCATCCGGGCTGCCAATCCTGCCTATACGGCCAATCCTATGTAAGTAATCAGCTGCGTAAAACGGGAAGTCATAGTTTAACAGCTGCTTAACTTGTATCGTATTCAATCCCCTACTACCCACATCCGTAGCTGATAATATCTTGGTTTTACCCTGAACAAATTGGTTCCACTGCTCGATTCTGATAGCGTAGTTCATGTCACCATTTATGTTAGCGCAAGTTACACCGTTTTCTCTGAGAAACAGTGCGATCCAGTTGCATGTTTCGTTTTTGTTTGAGAAAACAAGCATCGGCTCGTTATTATTTTTAGCTATCTGTAATAAGTTTGATGGTTTATCCGACCTAGTTAACCTGAGGAACTTTTGTGTTATGTTCAAAAGTGGGCGGTGGATCTTTGGAGACACCACGTGTTGCAAAAGCGGTTCTATAGGGCTTAAAATATCAGGCATATCTTTAGGAAGTGTTGCCGATACTAGAATAATCTGCGACTGTGATACCCTTTTCAATATACCATTCATTCTTTCAATAAAACTGTCATCAATCAAAGTATCAGCTTCATCCAATACCGTATATTGTACCTAGCAACAAAAACATAAATAATTTGCATACTTAAATCACTCTACTACATACTTCGTTTAATTTATACACTCCCACAGTGGATAATTTCCCTAAAGCACCTGGTGTGGCAACAAGTATATCAATTTCCTCAAAAGTAGGGTCCATCATAATCTTCTTTGTTCTTCCTCCGACAACTATCCTTGCCTTAAGCCCTACAGCTTCAGCAAGGATGGTAGCAACGTCTCCTACTTGATATGCCAACTCCCTATTGGGTACGATCACCAGAGCACGTGGCATGTTCATTTCTTTAGCTTTATTCACGGCTAGATTTTGTATAATAGGTAGTAAATACGATAAAGTCTTTCCACAACCAGTTTCTGCCGCTAACAGTGTATGATTGCCTAAAATATTATTGCTTTACAGATATAAATGTGTTAATGCATGCAAATCTATTTGTTACCTGATTGGATGGATGAGATCGCTTTAGACTGAAAATCCGTAGCTTTTTCGATGTCTTGTGTCTTCAGCGCTTCGATAAGATCAGGGCATATCCCACACGCCTTAAAATCATGTGAGACTTCCTTCAAATTTTCCAAAAGTGGGAGTACTGTGAAAAAGTCTCCCTTTGATTTAGAGTGGTTCCACCCTTTTGAAATTAAGGGTACCTCGTCTAGGTTACCATAATGCGTCGCACTGTAATGGTTATAGACTTTACGTTTGCAGCTAATAAGTAACTGGCCGAGTTTATTATTTAGCTGTCCACTTGAGGAGAAATTGGCTGCATGTGTCGGATCAACTTTAAGAAACTGTTTGCACAAATTGCTAACCCGTGTCGTCATTTTTACAAAAGTTAGGTTAAGCCGTCATTTGGCAGTTCAGATGTACCAAAGATTCATATTGGTATAGTACATTTGCACTAATATGATATCGATATCATAGATAAGATAATATGATCTGTGTGGATAACCTAAGAAGTTTTATTTATAGTTAATACTATTACTTATTTAACTTAAGTAAAATTGATGAAATTAATACCAATTCTAATAATGTATCTATATATTCATAATATACTAATATAAATGTGTATAGGACATTAGTTCTACGGGAATAAAGGTTTACTGTTCATTTTCAAACTCTGCAGGATTTTTCAGCATTGATCGGTGGTGTTCCTTTTCTGTTTGATCGTACACCAAGTAACCAACAGCGAGTGCTGGAAGGAAAGTATTATTAACAATTAATTAATAACATAGTTAAAAACATTTACTTACGTGGAACAACATACAAAAAGCTCTCCGCTGTCCTTCTAATTGTATTTGGAATACCATGGGAAATCATTCCAGCAAATGCTTTTTGCTCGAAAGGCGATAATCTGTATGTAATAATTCCCCTAAGTTTAAATAATTGACCAAATCCGTGACCCATTCTGCACTTCTTAAAAAAAATTAAGCCATTATATAACCAGTACAGAATTAAACCTTATTTTAATACGACATAATTATGTTACGTAATGCAGTTAACAATTCCACATACCTTGTATGCCTTTAAAAATACTGAAAATCTAAATACTAGTAAATAATGTTCTTCCTCAAATATTATTTAAATAGCAAATCTGTGTAGTAAATCAATGGCGGCTTTGGATATTATGCGACTGCCTGGTCTGTGTTATACATCACTGACCACAAAACAGTTAATTACACAGCATGCACACTGCACACCACAAATCTCATAATAGGAAAACAATTCTTTCCTGTTTAACATTTATATGCTGTGTATGTTTGTACTATTTCTTTTTTATAAATCTTCTTTCCGCATTGGACTTTAGTTTATTTAATAGTTCAATGTCTTTTCCTGAAGAAGTATAAAATTGTATTCAAAATTACAGCAATCGTCTACTCCCAGCAGAGACGAACCAAACCTAATACCAAAAAAACCACAGAGTACCCCCCACGTTACTCTATGAAAACTATGGAGGTGAGAGGTAAGGAAGACACTCTTATATTGGGTAACAGCTGCAACTGTCCAGCTGTAAGCAGTAAATAATAGTTCCAAAGCCCTCCAGAATGGTGCTAGAGTAACGGGGGTATGCCGAAGTTTTTCCACAGTATACTAAACGTATACTGTGGTTTTTCTTTCCTTTCACTTCTCTATCCTACTCTAATATTTTTCGCGCTTTCTTTAAAATTTACCCACCTGCTACAGTAGCGCCATACTAATTTAATATTTTCAGATTTCGATCCGTGTCTTTTCTATGATTTCGATACACACTGTAAACACACATGGTTTGCCTCCGTGTGTTACCTATGGTCAATGAACTGTATAGAGTATATAGTTCACTGCCTATGGTTCGCCTTACCTCTACCACAGCAAATAAAAGTTCTTTTATTTGCTGTGCCTCTACCATCCATGGATCAAACTACGTTACTACGATTGAAACAAAACGTACGCATAGGTATATAAAATATCCGTGCAGTGCACACGCTACGGTATGGCCAGAGAACTCGGTGTATGGTTTGTGCACGCTACACAACAAAGGTCCGGTTTATTCTAACCCATAGATTAATATATTTATATATTCTAACCCTATAATCTATGTTCTAACCTGACTTCTTGAATGCAGTTATGAATTTTACACATGTACATAATTGAAATCAAATACAATGCTCATAGCACAGGTGAGTGTTATGGGTTTTAGTACAAGAAAACATTTTAATACATCATATTACAGTTTGCGGAAACAGACTCCTTAAATGACTCTTCCAAGTCTAAAACATTTGTATTTAAAGACGAAGGACATACTCTAGGAAACGCTTTACGATGTGTTATTTCCAGCTAGTAAGTATTTTCTGGAAATCTAATTACTTTATGCAATACCTTTACCAACTTATTTTTCAGTCCAGATGTGCAGTTTTGTGGTTATACTGTTCCTCATCCCGCGGAAGCGAAGATGCATTTTCGGATTCAGATGCACCAAGGCCGGGCGGTAGATGCTCTGAAAAGGGGCCTAGAAGATTTATCAAATATTTGTGATGTAACATTAGAAAAATTTGAAGAAGAGCTTAAAAATCAGTCGTAGAATGGTAAAATTAGTGTATTAATAATTTTTTAATGTAGTGTTCATAAGAAATTTATACATGTGCCTAGTTAATTATTGACCCTTTCCTATGGTTATAAAAAAGTACTTACTATTCATTTTTCACAATTGTTGTAATGCTGCCGGCAAATTTGCTTTTGTTCTCCTGCAAAGCTTTAAATATTTTGACATCATCCAAATCCTTTGATTTTGTTTCCTGGATTTGGCTAACTTGCTTTCTGTTTAAGTTGTCTATGTAGGTCCTCCGTTCGACTTGTGCTTGAGCCAAGGCTGCCTCCTCAGCAGGAGTAAGTTGTATTAATCTTGGATCCTGCTTTAACCATTCGGAAGTCACGATTTGCTCTATGCGGCATCGTTTTGTAATATCAGGTTCTAGTAAATGTGTTACCAAAGCTTTAACTTCGTCGCATAAGGTGTCAGCGACTTTAGACCGAAATTTCCAGCGCTTATTCATTTGCTGGTCATGCAACTGTCTGACATTTGTGTCATCAAATGGCATAGCCTTATTAATCATGATGTAAAGTATGACCCCAAGTGACCAAATATCTGCTATCTTGGGATGATAAGGCATGCCACGTAGTATTTCAGGGGCTGCATACGACAGGGACCCACAGTACGTCGTACTGGTGACTTTACGACCTCTTGAGTCTGTTACAAAACGTGAAAAACCAAAATCTGCTAACTTAAGGTTGAAGTTACTGGTGAGTAAGGCATTTTCACACTTCAAGTCACGATGCGCTATATCCATGTCATGTAGATATTGCACTGCCAAGGCGAGTTGTCGAAACCACACACGACCTTGCGCTTCACAAATAGGACCTTTCTTTAAAATGAACTCTAATAAGTCGCCTTTCTCTGCGTTCCGCATAAATATAAAGTACTTCGACTTTCTTTGAAAAATACTGTGTACGTGGATAATATGAGGGTGATTCATGCGCACCAAGATATCCAACTCCCTTGGCAGAAACTTCTTCACGAAATCCTTCGGGGCTTTGCTCACGTCCAGGATTTTACAAGCCAGGGTTTTGCTCTTCTCTTTATTTTCTGTGTTGGCCCCGATAATCTCGGCCAGGTATACACAGGCATACGATCCTTCTCCCAATTTTTCTAAAATACGATATCCTCTGGAGGTTAATGTGTTCTCTTCTGATGGGGATAGGGCAACTTTTTCCATTGGACTCTTAGCCATACCTCTATGTTATGTGCATGTTTGGGGGGTTTTACTAAAAATTTGGACATCTTTTCATTTTAGGTTGTGTCAAATGTACATCAAAATGATGACATTTTCAGTTTGATGTTCACAAAGGACCCTCAAGAGCAAGTAGTCCACTCCGAGAGAGTAAATGGACCACTCATTATGTAATGTGGCTGTTTCCATAGTTAGGAGTTTTATCAACCAATTTATTAGTGATTTCTGTTTTTGGAGTTTTGTAAATTTTAGAAACTAGTTCAGTTCTATCATACATTTCTTAATTACAATTAAACATTAGGCTATTTTCTGTTTTAATTTCAGTTTATTAGAAAATATGACAACATCCAAATCCATGCTTATTATAGTATTTTTCTTTATTTGATTGAAACCGAATTTGACAGACCATAATGCAATTTTAACAAAGGATGCCACAAATTTTGAAACAAAATTAAACCCTGTTATCACGATCACGGTCTGTAGTACCATTTTGCCTGACATTTTGAGATTTTATCAGTTTTAATTTAGCGGGTTATATTAAGGATATTTTTACCTTATTTTGCTCATTTTGTTGTGTTTCTATTAATGGGTGTGTTGTTGTTCCATATGCATTGTGAACATAAATAATGGATATGGAATATAGGCCATAACATAGGCAGAAGCGAGAGATTAAATAAAAATAGTTGAGCATCTGACCAACATAAAAGAACTGAATTTCCTAAGGTGTCAATTTAGTTAGGTTTCCTTGGCTGACCAAGAGATTGAAACTTTGAAGGCGAAACCCGCGTCGAAATATGTAAGTGATACTTTTCTGATGTACATAACTTCGGGATTAACTTTCCTGGAGAGATGGAAACTTTGGTGTTCATTTTATGTAAAAATCTGATTTTTTTAATTTTTGGTGTAAATTATTTTGGTGTTTTTAACTTCCTGAAGATAAAAACTAAAAAAGGTAAAATACATCGATTTATATAAAAGTTAGTGTTCGACCGATATAGATAGAGACATATCGATTATTGGCAGACCTGCCGATATATCGGATCGGACAAAAATGCCGATATTTTTGTCAAAATAATTTGATAAAAATTGTGTAATGGACAAACACTTATTATATTATGTATTATGTTAACATGTTTATTAAAAGAAAAACTTTAAAAGTGTAACAAACTACAATTAACTAAACCATAAAAAAAACAAAAAACATCCTGTAGCACAAAAAATAAAAAAGCAAACAGAATGTAGATGCTTAATATTTAAAAAAATAACCAGAAACTAATAATTAAAATCTAGTTTTTTTAAATTGTAGTGAGAAAAATGAGGGCTTCCGTTATCTCAGGCCCTAACTGACTTCTTTTTAGTTCACATATATTTCCAGCCTTTGAAAACACTCGCTTACTATAATAGTATCGTAGTATAGTATCACTATAATAGTATGATATATCAGTATCGGCAAAAAATCTATCAGTCGAACACTAGAGTAAAAGTGGTATTTTTCTATTTCTTGTGTATATGCATAATTTAGGCATTAACGGTTTTCTGAAAATTGACACATTGGATATGAACTTTGGTCGTTCGCTGTTTTCGATGTAAATGCATAATTTCGTAGCTTCTTGAAGATAGAAACTTGGAAACACATCAAATTATGAAGTAGAATTTTTCTACTCTATATGCATTATTTTGGTATTCACAGTTATGACAAGGAAAAATTAGTGACCAAACTTGAATTAAATGTATAATTTGTGTAAAAGCCAATATTGCACAAATTATACATTTAATTCAAATTTGGTCACTAATTTTTCCAGGTCAGATAACTGTGATGCCCAAAATAATGCCTATGTAGCAGAAAAATTCTACTTCATACTTAATTTGATGTGTTTCAATCAAAGTTTCTATATTCTATCTTTCCTGAAGATTGAAATTTCGGTGGCTAAACGTGCATGGAATTATATGTCTTTTTTCTTCTGTGTTTCGAGTGTATATGCATTATTTAGACATTAACAGTTTTTTGATGATAAAAATTTTGGGAACGAACACATCTTGGGGACATCGTTTTAGTCTACTGCTGTATTTTTGAAGTAAATACACTTAATTTGATTAACAGTTTCCTGAAGATGGAAATTTTGTTGCAGTTACTCGCGTTCTTTATGTAAAATCTGGTGGCCTACTGCAATTTGTCATAAATGTACATTTTAGGTATTGCAGCTCCCTGTGGATGTAATTATGTAGACAGTGGTTTTCTATTTAAACGCATTTCAGTACCCTGAAAATGTCAATATGGGATGCAAAATTCATATCGAAATACATAAAAGCATTAGGCCCTATTTCTGTGGGGAAGAAAACTCTGCTGTACTTTAATTAATGTGTATATTATAATAAAAATACCTCACAAAATATCAATTACATATAAATTGGTAATAAAAAATGCAACAGATACACAGTCGTACATGCGTAAAATTACATTTTCGATACTCAATAAAATATTAGTTTAGTATATGATAGATAAATTCAATCATTTTTTACACACGTAATCAACAATATCTTACTTTAGAATATATGACAGAACCGATACATGCGTGATGTGCAATCATCTATAAACAATAACAATTATATTATCTTACATTTATTCGGCTTATTTAATACTTACTTAGTTTGAATAAATAGTTTGCTTTTTTTGGTCAAATTTGTAAATCCCTCTAAAATGTATCTACATCGGTGGTAACGATTATTATTAGTATAAATACTGTATATAATATTTAGTATAAGTATACAAAAACTACAGTTCACAAAAAGATATTTGCCAACATCTCCTGCGCAAAATTTTCGTCCTACCACACAAATTGAGCTGTAATTTGTAGGAGCAAAAATTGCAGGAAGTTTTTTGGCACAATTACAGTCAGTTGTATAAATCAAAAGATTGAGAAAAAAATCATGCTGGGTTAGCTTTTTGGAAAAAAAACTATTAAGATTGTCAAAGAATTTGAGTGAGGTAGAGCTCAGTATTTAATCAATGGATTTTCATATTAAAAATCTGACAAATAGTTGCCCGAAAATACTGGAGTGCAACGGATTATTATCTGATTCCCGGGTGAGTAAAATAAAGACGGTTCCATGGACTCCTATGCATTTCTAAGGCAAATTTGGGGAAGACATTTCATAAATACTAGGTGTAATACTAATGAATATGTTTCGGTTACTTCTTACAGTTAATTATTATCAAACGTGTCTTTGCGGGACTGGGGAGTTTCCCACGGAGGCTGGCAGGGATCGTGCCACCTTGTATTCAACGAGACGAGAGACATCCCATGCCTCGGGGCTTTCCATCCTCATCGTCTGCCAAAAAACACATTAGTCAGAATTAATGTAGCAATGCATACATGTTTATGTATTTTACCGTGTAAATCGAGGTGTAAATATATCTTAGCGGCAGCCAAAAACTGTGTTTAAATATCAGTACGGTGTGTTTAAATTATGAGAACCAACTAATTATGAAGCGTCTAGACTAGTAAAATGCATTTTCTACCAAAACTAGCACTATTCTACAGAGCCGACTTGGCAGCGTTGCATATAGGCAGACGCGCAGGTTCTTGTAATATTACAGGTATCTGTATGTACAAGTATGTCTCAAATTGACTATTGGTTATGGTGCCTCAAATTACAAAACTCAGCGGCCACTGCTTATACGAAACACCTTTGCAGAATTCCTACCAAAAAACCAACCTATTAGGCCTTTTTTAGATTAAGTCAAATCAACAGTGTATTATTAATATTTCCGGTATCTAAATCCATGGGGGCATGAAACAGAATTAGTAGATTTAATGTAAACCAACACCATTAGAAAATTATCCAAACCAGCCCAAAAGGCATCTTTTAAATTAATACATTAATCAGATATTAATCAAACCACGGACTGTGCTCCTACGATATATATTTCAAAAGATTGTAAAAAAATTACTGCAAACTGGATTTATCGTAAATAGGAGCAGAGTCCTGCAATATGTTAGAAAGTTAGTAACTTACACCCACAGAGCTGTTAGCAGAGCTTGTCAGTTCACCTGTCTTATCCGGATTCAGCGGACAAACTAGGTCCCCATAATCCGCCTCTCCTTTCGATTTCTTCCTCTTCAACGAAAACTGCGACTTCTTCGCTACCTGTATACAGACACAGTCACCAAATAATTTTTATCCATTCAATCCTGACCACCCAAATATCAAGTTAATAATGGGCAGGCAGACACTTTTGCGACTACTTATTAAATACAGTGTAAACTCTTTATAACGACGTTTCTTATATAGACCAGGGTCGATAATTTTTGAAACCAAAAAAAATAATAGTAGGATGAAACCCATTGGAAAAGGAAAAGAATATAACAAAAATGAAAGGAAAAAGTGGAGGGTACATACATATTGATTAAAAAGAATTTCGGAATCGAGTTTTTTTCGTTTCTTTGCATTTTCTGAGAACATTTACCATAGTAATGTATATTTTTTTTACATCATCAGAAAGTACAGATTTCAATGAACAAAAAGCCCACCGACTTTTTTAAAAAAGCAGATATTTTGACGCGAGCATTTTCAATTGAAAATTAGTGTTTTTTCGATATTAAGTCAAAATAAGGTGAAAAAATAAATATTTTAAATTAAAAAATTACAGTGTGTTTGGGACATAAAAGGGTAAGTTTTCACCAAATTTTTTTAAAGAAAAATCAAAAACTTGGTTATTTGAATTTTTCACATAAATTTTGAAGTTATGCAAAAAAAGTGTAAATACAAAAATTGTATATCTTTTTATTACCTACAACGTTTATTTTTCCTTTATTTTTTGTTATATTCTCTTCCTTTTCCAATGGGTTTCATCCTACTATTATTTTTTTTCAATTTTTACCATTTTCAAAGGCTTCAGCCGTGGTCTATGATACAAATGATCACAAATAACAAATCATTTTATCCTTTTTCGTTTAGGGATGAATACTAACTGCCCACACATTGTGTTAATGATGGGTACTAAACATTTTTCTGTAACTAAATACATCTGTCACAAAACATTTTTTGGGATATCAAAATTTTACAAAACTATTTTACTAAAAATATTAGTACTAAATCATCAAGTTAATAATGATCGGTGGTACTAAACAAATATGTAGACGTAAAAAAAGTTGGATATTTTTTTTTCGGGTATTACAAATTTCGTGTACATTTTGGAACCAAATTCTAGGTACTAAAAATTTCCGGGTACTAAATTTATTCTACATATAAATTTGGCTATTTTTTTTTTGGATGACTTTCGTGACACTTACTTTTAGTTTTGAAGAGGGTGTGAGGGGTATATAACCCATGGTGGCTTCAAGTTCCCTTTTTTCCTGTATTATATCCTTTCCCAGCAGCTCCTTGAAGTGCGTGTTTAGGTGTCGACGCAACAGTGTCTTTCCCGGGGGTATGGATAACAAGGAGGCTAGTAGCTCTGCATTAAATTTTGGCTCTAGGACCATTAGGCCACCATGCACACCGGCACCACGTAGATTTGGTGCATATTCTGCTAGATCGACCGCTCTTAGCCATTCCATTACCCTGGTAAAATACAAGACAATGTCAACATACAAGTTTTTTACTTGTTTGTAAAATAGATAAAATGTAGGCAAATATCAGCAACTTTGCGGCCATTTTAAGAAAATGCCGGATATGAACAAGGATTGTTCATTTTGTCTTTTGTTACAACTCTTTCGGTACATGTGTGCTAGAAATTTAGATAAAAAATAGTGCTACCTGTGAGTAGTCCATAAAGAAATCTGCTTGGGGGCAGGCTGGTCCGGGTCTTCTGGCAGTGACCTCCTTTGCAGACACCCGGGTTCATAGTTATTCTCCCTGAGTACCTGTATACCCCGTTTTACACTAGCGACATGCAACATAGATGTGACATGAAGCAACGCCAAATCGTCTATCGTCAGCCGGTGCAACACCCTTCCATCTACCCTGTTTATTAAAAAATTCTCCTTGTGCTGAGGCAGTCCCGTGTCGTCTAGCCACCGTAGCACCCAAGCGGTGTCCAGTTTACCGGCTTTGGTAAGGAACAGGTCACTAGAACCGTTCTCTTGGGTGTCGATAAGCGCCAGCTGAAGTTTCTTACGGTGCAGTGGGTTCCTTATGTTTAATTCCTTTTCAATTTCATTAATAGAGGCCTCCTGAAGCTGCTGTCCGTTTTTTACCCAACGTTTGGCATCGATTACGTAATTGTCTAAACCTAGATCCTGCAGCCAGTCGCATATGTTCTCAGTGTCCCACTCAGCAAATGGTTTGTCAGGCCTATTTGTGAGAATATTGAATCAACAGTAAAAAAATAAACAAAAAAATGCTTACTTCGGCATCAACTGTGGTTCGCTCCATCCCAGCCTGGCAGCAGCGGTGGCTCTTACACCGCCTCGCTGAAATTCACCAATCCCTGGAAGGTCTTCTAAGTTTCCGGAACCAGATCGTTTCATTTTGCCGAATATTTTCTTGATTCCTTTAGTTTTATTGAAAGACAAACTAGGTGAGCCCGGAGACTCGTTTGGGCCCTCCTCTATCATTATCTTCTCAGTTTCGGCTAAATAAAAAAATAAAGTAACAATTTTGACATAATATAATGACCTGCAGATTAGAATGCATGATGAATAGTGATTAGAAAGTATGTGTTTTTATTACAAAGTTTTAATGTCTTTAAAAGGTTCAGCAAACAAATGAAAACAAAAAAAATGTATGATTACAAACATTCTTAAAATAGCTTTTAAAAAAAATTGCAAATAAAAAAATTAAAACAAGTTTTTTGCCCTCCATGTTTAATTTCCGATCAACTGAATGGAAGTTCTTTAATACGTTTCATTGTCTGGCAAAAGACTGGTACCTTTTTTAAAAAAATATACGTTTAAAATTTTTTTTTAAGGTCTAATAGAACATTTTGAATGTTTTGCATAAGTCGCTTGATTCCATATAAGCAATGAAAAAATATGCACACTGACCAATGAAATAAAAGCAAAAAAATGGTATAAGTAGATAGCTCAAGTCTAGTTTTGAAGGAAAATGTATGGTATAAGAATGTAACCCCGCTGTAAATGTGGACAATAATTTTTACAGAAACAAAGTTAATTACATTATTATTACGTGTTTTAGTAATTTTAATGCACCACACCGGGTAATATATTTTTTGGGCGATGCACCATTATAGTCATAAAAAATGTCATCAATATTTCAAACGTATTATAGGAATTTGCAACAGTTGTAACATTTGTAACTTATTGCCAACATAAAAAGTAGGCAATTTCTTCATAAGACATCATTTATTAACATGATGGTACATATTTATTTATAACCACAGTTATTTAAGGAACTATGAAAGTTTTTATGTTTATCTAGATCTATTACCAAAGAGATATGATATAATAATATAATGGCCACACATGAAGAAACCCCTCAAGTTCCATTTTGGATATACTATTGATTATTAATCTTTTAAATTTGTCATTTAAATTTTTGCATTAGTATTGCGCAGGACCGAGTCAGATAAGTGCAAATTAAAAATGTACAAAGCAAGGGTCAAACATCTAGTATCGAAAGCGCAAGCCTGGTCGACCATAAATGTTAGTATTCTTATACGGCTCATGGCATGCCTAAAGACCGGAGCTATCACCTAGATTTGGAACCGAGAAGCCCCTGTGCCTGCCCCCCACCAGAGAGGAAAACCCCCTACCGAAGACTACCCCTTTTTTACTCCCGTTGGCCGGGTTGGCATTGCTGTCCATCGGGTTGCTTCCGTTGGCTACGAACTGCTGCCTCGGCAGGCTGCCATACTGGATATCGATCTGCCGTTTGTAGCTCGCAGGAGGCGTCTGAAAAAAAATATTTTAGTCTTATGGACACCTAAGTTAACGATGGTACTCACTTTTGGTGTTTGGCCTTCGTTGTGTACCTGCGTAGAAGACTCCACTCTTCTGGGACTGCTAGCAGCAGGTGAAACCGGACTAGGGGATGGAGACATTCGCATGTTTAATGCCTTTAAAAAGCCAGCAATAGTTTAACTAACCAATTCCTGTTTAAAAGAGACAAACCTGATTGGAGAGTTGAACAGGAGTTGACGTTAGCTGGGGTTGTGATGACATTCGAGGCATCAGCGGGGGCTTCTTAATGTCGGAATTGTTGTTGTAGTGGCTGCTCCTCAACTCCAAGTTCTCCCTTTCCAACGCAGCCTGCTGCAGCTTCAATTCACTCATTATGGACATCAGCTCCAGTTTTTGAGTCTCTAAGGATGACCTTGATAACACCTCCTGAACAATATAACATTAATTATACATTTCGAAGTTAAGCTATTACGTTAGTTTCTACCCTCTGTAATTTTTCCTCGGCGTCTGACAAAAGCTGCTTCTTTTCTTGCAGGAGCTTCTCCAGATCCGAGATTTTATCTGACTGCGCCTCGATCTGTTCCGTGAGTACTTGCACCTGCAGCTGGAGGTTATCCCTTTCGTACTGCATCTTCCGGAATTTTTCATCCTGTTCCCCTGGCTAATAAAAACAAATTTTCACGCAATATGGTAAAGAACTTACAACTACCAAATATTATGAATGAAACAATTACATGCAACCATTTAGTTGTTGGTCTGAGATCTTATTGTAAATTAGTAGGCACTAGATTACAATCAAACGGTGTAACCTGTTCATATTTCTTTGCGTCTACCTTTGGATAAGGCGGCGGCGTCCAATGGTAGTTCCTATCCCCATAAAAGCAACATGACGGTGGTCCCATATGATACGAGCAACACTGCATCTCGTGCCTATATCTCCCGCAATCGCCGTAAATGTCCGGATGGCTTCCCCTGTCCATAAACCTTTGGTGTTGATGTTGCTCCAACATGGGGTTGCTGCCATACCTTTGGGGATCGAGCCTCTCGTGCCTCCTTTGGAAATTCTCGAAGCAGAACTCGTGAGGGTTACAGCACCAGTTCTGGCACGGCAGAAAGTCGTCGATTCTCGGTGGGCTTTTAGGTACGTGGGTCGACCGAGATTTCTGGTCTCTCTCCTGGCGATTATGGTGGTGTCTTCGACGGTCTAGGCTACCAGGTGCGGTTTTCTCCCTTCGAGGGGTCTTGTCCCGGGAGGGGGGCCGGTTCAGCGGCGGTTTGCTCGAAGGGTGCTGCTCTTGGTCTTCCATTGTCGGCGAGGGCTGCTTCGGGAGGTCCTTACGGATCCATTGGAAGTCGCTGTTGCAACGCGTGGAGCTATCTATTGCAGAAATTTGGCGGATATTTTAACACCGAGAAATAAGGACGAAAGATCTTAATACAGTATGAACCCTCTTCCTACGTCCATTATGTTGCTCTGAATTCTTAAATTTTAAAATGCTGACACATATATTACATATATTAATATTTCTGTAATTTATTTGATATTGTTATCCTTCTATGGAAATAGGACTGATAGTCTAAGACCCGGCCGCTGATTTCTACAGATATCTATTCAAAAATTAGCAGGAATTACCTTTTATTAAATATTGTGATTAATTTATTTTAATGAGAAAAAAAAAATAGTTGAACCTTGAATCAACTATATATTTTTTTTGTCGCGCGTCGTTAAAACAAAATATGTGTAAAATATTTAAAAAATGGTTGGGAGCTCTTAGTCAGCCGCGACCTCTAGGTTGCCAGGTGTAAACAGGTATGTTATTGTTAATTATTTACGCTCATCGTGTTTTTAAAAACACGATGTAAACAGTAAAAAACTATATTGAATTGAAGTTTAATTTTTGCTGTACACGGATAATACATGGTAGACCATTTTTTTTCTATTTCTTCTTTCCCGTGTACCCCTCTCGTTCGCGCTCATATAGAGCGAGAGTAATTAATTCAAATCATGGAAACCGCTACTTGCGGCCATTTTTTACAAGCAACCATGTATTATCTTCGTGTACAGAAATTTAACTTCCATTTGCAATTTGTTTTTTTTTAATTTAACGTCATTTTCTTTGAAATAACGTTAAATTAAAAAAAACACATATGCAGAAACCAGTTGCCGGATCTTAGGCTATGAGAGTTTCAAGGAGGAAATGCGAAAAATTACTTTGCATGTGTGACAATTCACCTCTTAAATTCAGGGGCCGTTCCGAAGAAGTTGTGGATAAATCCGAGGTCGAACCCTGGTTCGACAAACTCCCTGACCATGCTTGATTCTGGCCTTTCAGGGTTGAATCGTCCTCTAGGCTAGAATCATCATCAGGCCCTGTCAAATGAAACACCAATTCCACATAAAATCACCAAATAAAGTCAGGTAGTCTTCATTCTTACTGTTACTATTATCGACTATTAATTGGCTTTTTGGCCTTGGCCTTTTCAACTAAAAGTTGAGGTAGATCACTGCTTATTTGGATCATGTGAACGGCTAAATGAGCGCAAAAATATGTGTCGAGGTACCAGCTGTATTATTTTAAAGCCTACATCTCATTTATCATCCAAACACCCACCAAATCGAGTGATGGTCATAATAGGCGACCTGCAAATATTGATCGCGAGCGCCTCCCTCGGTGAATCATACAAGTTTTCACTAGACAACAAAGTAGTTTGACGTTTGGTGTGGTGCTGTGCAAAGAAGTGAAAGTGTTGTGTATGAAAACATAAATATTTACAATAATTATTAATGGAAATGGAAAGAAAAATAATATATTTTGGTTTCAAGCAAATAAGTTGATCACATTTTTTCCGCTGGGAACATAGAAAAGAGGAAAAATTGGTTGGTTCCCACTTTTGTTTAGCAACACTATAAAAATGTGAGTAATAAAATGCATGTAAAGAGTAAACATGAAATGAAATTAGCAGTTTTTTACTTAACCAAATATCTCGTCCTTTCATGGGGTCTGCTAGGAAAAGTGTAAAATTTCACAGTGCCGTCAGTATATCCGTAATTATTCTTACAGCCCACTACACAACAATTGTTTCCAGAGTATGATGAACGTTTATCCATACCGCAGCGAGGACAATTTAATAATTTAAGAATACAAAATAATTATAATCTACAGAATGTCTATTCTGTCAAATTGCAAATTGACTAGCAGGAACTTACTAGTTGGGGGCGCTGGAGTAAAATTCGCAGGTCGCCTATCCGCGGTATAACATGCCATCTTTTGACAGCTTTGACACAGCCCGCCACCTCTCCGCTATCACTCAACGGTTGAGAAACAGCTAGCAGTGATCTGTGCTGACTCAACAGTTGAGCCGGCTGAAAGCACGCAAAAAAGTAGGCACATAACTGTAACCTTGAAAAGTGCTAGGGGCAAGGGGTGAACCAGAACGTCAATAACTAATATTTACTCCAAGTTGAAAGGGGTTTATGGACTGATTTTTTAAATAGGTAGACGTAAAAGTCTGGTCTCGAGTCTGGTATACCTATTTTAGATATTTAAGGCGCACCGTAAAGAATCCGGAAGCTATCTGTATCAGTTCTATGCTCCCTGTAAACAAACAAAACTATTTGTGGAATGATTCATTGGTCCAACATTCGTATTATTTTTGAATCGTTAAAAATAACGTGACAAAACCGGTGTCACGCGTTAGGAAAATAATTTAAAAGCGAGTAGACTATTTGGAAGTAATGTACGCCTAGTGAATGTTTAAAAGTCGCCCACACGCTGTTTAGTTTTAGTACGAACGTTAGTGCCCTCTTAATGTCGAATAAAACAAGAGCCAGATCCTCGAGAGATGCGGCTTATATCGCTATAAATAGGAAGACATTTGGTTTGGATTAAGTTTTTTGGGATTAACTACAGGTAACATCTCAAAATAAAAACACGTTTAACTACTGAACTGACTAAAGCATAGGAACTCCGTTCCGGTTAAGAAACATTGCATGTATTATGTATTGACCGTTACAAACAAAACATAGGTCATATTCACCCTGAGCAGTCCAAGCAACCAACAAAAACTATCACCAAACTCGGCTAACACCTAAAAACACTCCCTACCGATTCGGTACGTGCTAGAAACAACTCTTGGTGCTCCTGTATTACTGCCATTCATACTTGAGGGAAACCGACGCTGTACAAACAGTCATTTTTCGATGATAACAACTGAAGCCGGCCTCTTGGATGCCAGAACATCGTGTAGAGTGAGTAGTTAAGCTATTTTAGAGCTGGGTATTGCTTGGCCGGTGGCCAAGAACAGCAAAACCAGGAGTACCAAAACCGGGATGGGCTTTCTGACGCTAAAAAACAAGAAGGCCTCTGCAAGTTGTAGTAGCGCCACTTGCAAGTGAATTTAAAAAGGTCATTTGAAGTTGACATATTTATGACTGACTTGACCCCCAATACTTTAGCCGGGATGTACAAAATATAGAATGTATTGACAAAATCTGCCTCCAGATTTTTTCGTTAACCGTTAGCGGAATTACCAATGACCGATAGTTCTAAATTCAAAATGACGGCCAGATTCTACCATGGCGTCGAAGGTTATCTTGCATTTAAGGAGTACTGGTTTTTAGAATTACTCGCTAATTTTTAACTTTCGGCTAAACTGTAGGGAATTCAATAATTATCTACAACGTTGATCAAAACAGTTTTTTACGGTCGATATTTTTCAAATCTGTCCTAAAAAAAGCGGCAATTTTTAGCCAAAATTTGAAAATGGGAGAATTATCCAACAAAAACCAATAACAACTGGTAGCGATACGGGGGAGGGGGACAGGATTTTATCACACAAAATATGTGTGATAAAATATAAAGTGTATATAAATGAAAATATCGACAGATTTTGTTTATTATAAATTATAATATTACGTTTGGATGATTCTTCGCTCTATGCCAATGATTTAAATTACCTAATTTAATTTCCAATACAGTTGTTCATTTAATTTAATTGGAATTACAAAAAAATTTAATTTAAATATAATTATCTAATCTGTTATATGTATATACTCGTAAATACGAGTCATACCAGTGAAATTTCGAACATCCCAGGAATTCTGATTACAAATAACCTTATCGCGCTGTAAAATAATAACAAATTGTCTATTAAAAAGTACCTCTTTAAAAACCTTTTTAAAAGGACACTTTACCGAGGCGAATTGATGGTCCGGTCCTATTATTGTTAAATTTTATGAAAATAACCGCCCCACAACATTAGCCTGCGTTTCGAAAACAGGCGGAAGTGACTGTTGTCGTGGTAATGCAAAACAGAATTAGCGTTAGCACGAGTTAAATATGGCAAGCAAAGTTAACGACCGACGCGACGTGAACACATTATTTATGAGATACAGAATGACAGACCGCATAAGAATATTTTTACAATAATCTAAATCCATTTTTTCCTGATGCCACTGATAATAATACGAGTATACCTAATAATCTGGAATATAGGTAGGTACAGCCGTCAAAGACTACGGTACAGCATATTTTGTTTTGCATTATTGCTGGTAGATACTTTATTTGGTTAGCCTTCAGCGGCGGCTGTTGAACGGGGGCTGCGGGGCGCCGCGCCGCCCTCCCTGGACAAATGACGATGTACATGTAATTAGTTATTGTCTTATAGTGATATTTTTTTCTTCAAATTCAATTCAATTAAACAAAACATTTACTTAAGTGTATAAACGTCTAATATACTTATATTTACTATCTTATTTACATTTGCGTTCAGCGCCCGCGCTATAGAGCCCGTCCGCACCAGCTATGGAAAAACCTGCCGGCCGAGGCTGAACGCCCAGCCAGCGGCCAAGCTTCTCGTAGCAAATAGTCGGTTGCCATGGAAACGGCGCGCTTTTATCACGTGATTTTAAATGGGATTGCGGGCGTAGCTCTGGACCAGCATAGTCGTACTCATCACTCAAACGGTTGACGTACGCACGCAGTTCTTTTGTTTTATATTATTGTTTTGAAGTTGAAGGTTCAAGAAAAAATAATGAGGGTATGTGATCTCATGAATTTAAACTTCAGTTCTTTGGATTTGACGTATAAGGTAAATATTTAAAAAAACGAACGCCCTGTGCCCATATTGAAATTAAGTCAAGTGCAACCCGGTTATAAAAATCGAGGAGGGTTTACGCGAAAGTTTGACGCAAGTATTTATGAAAAGGCGTTATGTTATGTGCGGATGCGAAGAGACAAATGCGGTTTTTTGTTTTGTTTGTTTACTGTTCTGTGTGGCGATGATAAGTGAACGAACGTGATTAGGGGTACGTGGGGTACGTGATTTGAAGCATCTCTGCGAAAAGATAAAAAACACGTAAAATCGGCCAAGCATATGAATAATATTGTACGCTTTCAGGTACTGGGTACAACTAATATCGCTTCTAGTTTAAGTAGTACGTATGCAGAAAATATTCGCAAGGACAACGAAATGGTGAAAAAAACACAAACGCCCCCCCCCCCAAACAAAAATGTCACCAGCCGCCGCTGTTTACCTTTAAGCATCATAACGTCTGGATATGGTTTGTTTGTTATGACATGATATATTTCTCGCAGCTACAAATGTTGGTGGCGCAGTCGGTGGGACTCTGTATGGTGGTGCTGTAATTAATTAGACTAGACTCCTGTAACCGACGGCGACGTTTTAAGCCCCCAAGCAGTGTTGCCAGATGAAGTAACTTAATTTTTTTCACAGAGCATCCAAACATTCTTGACAATTCTTCACATCATAAAAATACCTCATTGTATACATAAAGTAAAACAAAATTTTAGCCTACATATTTACTCATTTATTTTTCTTCTCGACATTTTAACTGGTCCAGAAAACAATAATATATAAACCACTAACACATTAATATTAGCTTGGATGTAAAAATTATGTATTATAAAAGAATGAAAAATTGGATGTATGATAAAATAATGAACAAAATAATTATTTTCAAAATTTTAAATAGGAACACATGAAAAATATTATCACAGTATTTTAGTAGAAAGCTAAGTATTCACAAATTTATTTGTAAAAAGTTCTTCTGGATTTCAAAGTTTCAAGTGTTCTTTGGTAACAAAATATTATTATTTACATGAAAATTTAACCCTAAGGAAAAGCGGAAATTTCAGATTTTGTTGACTTAAAAACATCTTATTTTCTTCACAGGGGTCAAAATTTAGGTTAAAATTCTTCAACGTGAAGAAAAATCTTCACATCTGGCAACACTACCCCCGATCACTCTGCCTAGCATATTTATACCCCACCAGATTCCTCAGAAATTCAACCAGAACCCCAACCATAGCCGACTTTATAATACAACGATTATCCCCTAAATTATTCCATCACAATATCCTAACCCTAATACAGGGAGTATTATTTCCATTTTCCATTCCTACACCTCAAATCAGTGTTGCTAATCTCCGTCAAACAATACTTTGCGCGGGGATTTCAAAAATTCTGCTGAATTATGCCACCACTGTCCTAGCCAGTCTGTTGAAATCTGCATTCTTTTTAATTCATGAAAAATAGCTGTTTTTTAAAGACGTTATTTAATATTATTTATCTCTATTATACTCTTCATCTTCTTCTACCCATTGTCTGTATAAAGACTGGTCTCTTTATTTATCATTTTTCTAATCTGTTGCCTTTTTGGGAGTTGATAAATCATTTTCTGAATCAGAACTATTAGATAAATGGTTATGATTTATATTCAACAGTAAAAAACATATTTTGTATGAACACGAGACACGAAATCACACCACAGACTACATAATACCAAAGAGCCAAATTTACAGTAGACCGTATAACCACAACCGACGTAAAGAACAGTTTCAAACAATTTAAAATGTTTGTTGTATTTTAGAATTAGCAATTTATGATTTTTTTAAATCAAATTAATGAAAATCTGTATTTTACGGAATATTACTGCAACTCTGCAAGATCTGAGTTGCTGAAAATTAAGAATAATCTCGGAATGATCCAATCCAACTTGTTGAGATTCGCTGTGATCCGGCTCCCTTATAAAACAGATGTCGGACACGTGGTCCAAAATTAGGACAACAATCGTAAGTTGATTTATTTATTGAATCACGTTCAGCAAATAAATAAACTCGGGTTTTCTTTTAGGTTTCTGCAAAGGTTTGGTGTTTAGATTGCTACCAGAAGGCTACGCTATAATGAACAGCTATTATAAACACGTGCAAATTAAAGTTGAGTGATTTATGGGTGTCACATTTCACACAGGAAAATCGGCAGCGAACTAAATTTCAGGGGATTATTAAACGCGGATTATTAAACGCGTTTATGTTAAAACAGTGAATGAGAAGTAGCGAGAATGCGAGAAACATATTTTCTCGTCCATTTTCGACCGATATCGATCAGCTTAGAAGACTGAGGAGGGTATGCAACTTTAGTCGAGGGTTGTATTGTAGATAGATACAGCATCGCTTGAGGGTATATTGTATCTATTTTTACGACTTGAATTTAAAGGTTTATTAACGTTTAACGTTCTGTAGACAAAATCAGTAGTCTTGCCTTCAACAATATCATCTAAAAAATCATGTTTTGAAAATACTATTTTTCTCATTCATGCATTAAAATTGACTTTTTTACATTTCGTACCCATATGATCAAATTGAACGCACAAGTGCGTTAAATGCGAATAGTAATTTTATACTGTTACAATTTTGTAACAATTCTGACGGCGACGTCATCTGAAAAAAACTGTCATTATAAAAGCGTCAAAAATTGCATTTAATTATTTAATACATGTGAAATATGTTAATTATTTAATGATACACATGTGAAAGCATGTTTAAGGCACTTAGAATTGCAGGACGCAGGACTCGCATAGTAGAATCCTAACGTAAATTTATATTACGAGTAATCTCGAGTTGTATCTATTTCGGTCCTGTAGTTTAAGTGATTATTCATTCTCTATAAATGTTTCAACGATGTACCTACATAGCCTAGCATTCGATTTTAAAGGATATTTTTTTATAATTCACGTCGAGATTTTACATGCAGTTTTCAGTAATAAAGATCGTATTTAATGTTTGTGAATTCCTAATTTGAGTTTCTAATTACAAAAAAAAACATTTATAAAGTAAACGACTCCGAGTCTACCGTATATCAAAACTGCTGTCGCGTTGGTGAGAATTAGCTGTAAAATTAGGATATGAAACTCGATAAGGCCCTATCCGCATGGCCGAAAGGCACACCAAGGAATTCATAGAGACGCTTTATTAAACAACCAAAGCAAGTAAATGCGTAATATGGCTGTTGCAACAATATTAGATAGTCCGTAAGACAAACATTTTGTTATTCATATGAAATAATTATAGATAAGTCATAGATATAATATCTTGCGTACGGTTCACCCCTCGAAGATGGTAAGATGTAACGATACGACACTTAAACATAATAAAAATACTGCAAACAAACCGCTACCTTGGTAAGAATGCACGCTACTCAATTCCTCTGTAATAGTAGCCAAGCCTTCACTAATGACATGTTCCCGCTCCTCCTCACTATCAGAAGAATCACTGTCACTATCACTACTCTCAGTCACGTCGCTGTCCGATTCGCCGCGGAAACCCTCCACGTTCCGATTCCTCTTCAGAGAGTCCGTGACGCAGATTTTCTCCACGTCTTCCGCCACGCTGTTGAAATCGCTCACCGCCGACTCGAAGCTGATCTGGTCATCCAAACAATCGCTATTTTTAGCGTTAGAAATAGCCCGAGTGGTGTTATTTTCATCTGGCATTCTGTGCGGCTCCAAAGGGCGATCCCTCTTGCCCAGGGCTAGGGAAAATTGCTCGGTGGCGCTCAGGGTCTGCTTCTCCAGCACTGCCACTACCGCCGCTACCACAGCGCCCCCCGTGCACACCTCACGCATCTCCGGGTTATTTTGAGTCTCCCAAACTCCGAGATGCTGACGGATCGCTATAAAGCGGAGATGCTGTTAAGTTTCCTTGTGTGATCACTCTGTCAGTGTGACGTGTGTTTGCAACGTTCCTCGTTGACTTAAATGTAGCCCGTTTAAACAAGAGAAATGTCTGCGCCCAGTTTTAAAATAACATACAGTATACAGGGTGAATTAGGAAATATTTATTTATATAACCGCACGGTAAAGGCTATATTTTTTTCTGTTCAAGAGGAACACGTTGCTGCAGCATGACCGTTATGGACTGAGGCAATAGTTGGATATTTGTGAGAAGTTAGAGGATTTATTAACGCACCGAAAAGGCCTCGTCCTAAGAGAGGAAAACGTCTGAACATAGTTGCTGGAAAAAACATAATCGTTAACGTAAACATGATCTTTTGGAAAAAGTGGCATGGCCTTCTCTCATTAGGAAGACGAGGCAGAAACATCTTATGGAGAAGAAGAAGCAGAATTCTTTCATAAAGAAAAGTAAGAACTGTCTAATGAGAAAAAGAGCCAGGATTATCTGGAGATGAGGACGCGTATCAAGAAAATGAGAGTGAAGTATGATATGATGTGATGATACGGCATCTGCTTGTCACTAAATCTGCGTCATAAATGAGGAACTTTTTCAATTTTGACCTTGTTTTACAAATAGTTACAGTATTTCTAATTTAGAAAGATTAAAATTTTGTGATGAAAAAAAAATTAGGTATTAAGTTACAGATTTCATCTGTTAAACGAAGAAAATATTTTTTTTTTCGAAAATTATGAACGTTAAAAACATAGCTTAAGATCAGCATAATTTATTGCTATAAATGTTTCCCGAAGATTCCAATGTTATAGGATTGTTTTATCTATTTTTACGTCCCATTACAAGAATGCATATTTTGAATAAGTTCCTGATTTATGTATTTTTATGAACTTTGCACATTTTATACAAGCGTGCTATAGTTTTTCTATGAATAAAGTTTACAATTATTTTTTAGACTTATTTACCACATTTTATTAATATATTTCACATTATTTGTAACGAAAATATAAATAACGTGATCGACTTTGCTCAAAGCTAGCTTATATTCAATTTACAGGGTAAATAGAGGTAGGTATGATCTAATTTACCTCAGGGGTAAATCCGATCACTTATACACTCAGTGCAAAAAAAGTGACGCACATAAAATTTGGTGAAAATTTAAACTGATATCTTATGAACCAACCGTCCGATTTTGATGAATTTCAATTTGATATTTAGAGCGTACTTTGAAGAACATTTTTTTGTGCCCAACTCCTATTCTAAGTAATTTTCCTTACTGTGTTAGTTGAAAAACGGTATAGGTGTTTTTTCGGTTGTGTTCAAGGTGCGCTGTGGAGTGTAATGGTGGCATTATAATTTTTTTAGGAAAGAGCAAAATGTTAAGCAGTCTTTTCTGAATCTGTATGTTTTTTTTTCAAATTTTTATCTCTTAAGACATGGGAGATACAAAGCTGCACAAAAAGCATTGATAGATTTTGTTCTTAATATTCTTTTGTTCTAAAATATATACAAATAAACAATAGTAAATACATTTTATTGACCTATGAACGTAGAAAACAAAAGTGACAATTCGTTTATGTAATTTACGTTTTATGTAATGTAAGAATAATAAAGTAAAAAAGAACAAACAACAAAATTAAGAAAATAGTCAGTAACGGGTATTCCCCCCCCCCCTCGTTCGAACTAGTTTCCATGCGGCGTGGCATGCTTCTTATTAAATTGGATACGAAGCTTTGGGGTATGTTACCCCAATCCTCAACTAAAGCATTTCTCAACTGGTGCAAGTTTGCCCGAACGTGCCTATTGCGAATACGTTTTCCCAATTCATCCCACAAGTGCTCTATAGGGTTTATGTCGGGGCTTCTGGCCGGCCACGGTAGACGTTCTATGTGGACTTTAAATATTATTTAAATGTTGTGTCACAACAGCAGCTGTATGGGACCGAGCATTCTCATGCATGAATAAAACATCATCTCCGATGTAGGGAGTAAATGGCATGACATATTCATCCAGAATGTGAATATATCCTTGACCTGTCAGCGAATTTCGTGGCAGAACACACAACTCAGTCCGACCATCCGTAGTAATACCGGCCCACGCCATTACAGAGCCACCTCCAAGACTCTCCTTTTCACAAAACATGCTTTGGTGGTACCTTTCACCATTTCTTCTCCACACTCTCAAGCGTCCATCGGGTGAATGCAAGCAAAATCTCGATTCATCCGAAAACATAACACGTGACCAGTCCCATTCATTTCAATTTTCGTAAATGCGTACAAAATTAAGCCGAGCTACCCGATGCTGTCGAAGTAGCCGCGGTCCCGTTGCAAGTCTTCTGGATTTTAACGTAATGGATTTAATTCTGTTGCGAACCGTATTATCACAAACAGCAAACAGCTGTCCCGCGAATTTGTCGTAGGTGACGATTAGTTGTTACAGCCGTTTGACGTCTATTTCTTAGCGTCTGCAAAAAGATGTAGCGATCATCCAACAGAGTTGTGTTTCTAGACGACCAGAACCCTCTCGTCGACTACAATTACCGGTCTCGCGGTACCTCCGAATTTCCCTTCTAACAGTAGTTTCTGGCAACCCAACCGCACGAGCCGCATATCTCTGACTTCGGCCATCATCTATATATCAACCCCATAATCCGCGCTACTAATTCCGAAGTTATTTGCATCATTATTATCTCTAACTACACTGAATTATCACGGAACCTCTTTAAATTTGAAAACTTTACATTAAAGTGATATTCATGACATTTCATGACTATTGTTTATTTGTATATTTTTTTCTTCGGCCTACTTGTGAAAAACGGTAGTTAACGATAGTTACTCAGCTACTATTGGAATAACAATATCTATCAATGCTTTTTGTGCAGCTTACACTCCACAGCCCACCTTGAACACAGCTGAAAAAACACCTAGACCGTTTTTCAACTACCACAGCGAGGAAAATTACTTAGAATAGAAGTTGAGCAAAATGTTCTTGAAAGTACGCTCTAAAATCAAATTGAAATGGATCAAAATCAAACGGTTGCTTAACAAGATATTTCAGTTTAAATTTTTACCAAATTTTAGGTGCGCTACTTGTATAATATAAAAGGGAGGTTATTTGCACAACTAAAGTTTTTAAGGTACTTCTTGCGATAAAACTATAATTTTTGATTGAATTTACCCGTTTTACGGTTCCGGTGCAGGCCTCTATATTTTTAGGTCAATGAACTACGATGAACCCGTCGTCATTACCAGTCAATAGTTTGAATTGGAGAATTTTGTGTATTACACGGTTAGATGTAAGGCAACAAAGAAAAGTAAACCTCTATACATATATTTATCATTATTTATGAATATATTTCGTTACCGCCATCGTCAAACATCAATTACAGTTTCGTGGAATCTGATAGAATTCAACATGTTGCACATAAGTGTGTGTCTTCAATTTTGTCTGTAATTACATATACCATATACCTATATTAAACGGAACAGAACAGAATGGAGTCTAGAGAAGCTGCCATGAAACTACTACATTTACTTCGGAAAGTACCGAAACTATCCCGTCAATAACTGGTGCGGCGTAAACTGGAAGCAAGCGAGTCTATTTATATCCCTATTCTATTATTGTCAGGCCCGCTACCGGGCACCAGTGCCGCTTTCAAGAGCACATGTTTTCCTTTTTACGGAAAGGGGGAAGAGATCGTGTTGATTATCAATCATCAGTCGATTATGAAAAGCCCGCCGGCGATAGTAATTCAGCCCTTATCCTTCGGTAAAATCGCGCCCCAAAATAGAAAGTTGTTCTGGTACATGAGCGGCTGACGCATTGATAGGCTTAGAGCCGTTCGTTACTGGCAAGATTGGACGAGGAGGGTGGATGCTTTATCAGCGTGCACGCGAACGGGAAATTGGAAGAAACGCATAGTAGGGAAAGGTCAACTTTGCTGAATTATTGGTCCTTCGCCGTCAAAACCTAGGCATAAATCAACCGAAATCGGATTTTAAGAATACAATAATTTGAAAAGTATGGTATGTAATAAAATTGGAATACAATTTGCTAAAACCAACCTAAGGTTCAAACTGCTATACCATTTTTAAGGATAAAGGCGGGAAATGGTGGGGTAGCATTTTTAATCGCTCCTACTTATGCCACTTAATACTTTCTAAAACATGTTTTTTAAATTTCTTAAGGCTTTATCCCGCGCCCAATTTAAGGCATTATCCCTATATAAAGTTAATTATATTTACATCTCCTTTTAAGCCTTCTATAAAAGATCATTTAGCGTGGGGCAGCTAAAAGAATACAAACTTAAAAAAAAACGTTTTATCTCAGTTTATCTTTTGTACACGACGACACTTTAATAATAAGCCGATTTTCCAAACTGAAAATATTTATGTGGTATCTATAATTGTATAACATCGAATCATAACAGTGATTTATGATTAATCACATATTAAATTGGATTTGCATATATGTTGCCATAGTATGGTAACGCAACACAAAACATACCAAGTATTTGTACTGAGAAAAAAAACCAGGGGGGCTATACGACAACCTACGCGTGCCATCTGATGACATTGACGTTTTATAATAGAAATTAGTTTTAGTAATATTTGCCCCAAAAACGCATTAAGAACTGAAAAACAACTGGAAAATAATAAATGTATAATGGTCGTGGACAAAATATACAATATTTCAACCCGCAATTAATAGTCACTATTCACTCGGGCGACTTGCGCCACTCGCGTACGCTTTGTGGCGTAAACGTCTGAGTTCATAATGGTATCATTAATTGTTCGTTGAATAATAATAATATGCTATTATAGCACATTTATAGCAAGACCCGTATATTTATATGCTATTATAGCAAGACCCGTTGAGTGAAATCTGGTGGTAAAATCTGGTAGTTATATTGTAATTGGCTGATATACCTACTAGTTCAAAAATAATAGTTATTCAAATATCAATGCTCCTGGTAAGAGAGCGATATATGCAGCACAATTATAACGTAATAGCGAAAAACATATTTTATTTTTTATTAGTTGTATATATTTTCCGTGAAAAAAATCCATCCTCATGATCCTCGGGCACGGCGTACGTGAGTTGAGATTTTTTTGCTTTCTCACAATGGCAAACTACTTTTCTTTTGAATGAGCTTATGCTGATATTTTGGGGAAATTTTTACAACTAATAATACAACTTTTGCGAGCTCCCATGTTTACATAATTATATTACATTTTATAAGAAGTAAATGCCGTGAATGACATGACCGTTAAAATGCAAATCTTTGCCACCGGCGCGCACGATCGTTCACCGCCTCCCCACCCAGCAGCTGCACAGTCCCAATACTCTTATATGTAACTTCTGTCATTTTACATAGCAGTGGTATAAGGCACTCTTCGGGTACATTGTTGTGCAAAATATCATCACAAATAGAAGATTTTGAGCATATTGCGGAAGTGAGAGAGGCGTATTTTGATAAATAAGAGAAACTCTCGAGTGTTCGCACCCGCATTAATGCATTTACCGAGTATGTATAGTGGCGAGTAATTTAGAAGGTAGATCCATATATTGTGTATGACATATCCTTGCACCTAAGATGACACTTGTAGTATAGTGTAGATGTGAAATAAATATATTATAAATATAAACGATTAAAAAGTATTTTAATTAGCTTAATTAGCAACAATTATTAGCTGAAATCACTGAAATTTCCACTACATTTAGTATAACAATTTTAAATTTTGAAAACTGTCAGTTTCCGATAGCGCTTGCGCACTTCAATAATCGCACAGGTGTAAGTCACAAATTGCATTGTTGTCAGGTTAATTTTAAGATTGTCGCATTATATGCTAAATGTGCCTATATGTAGTCCTAAGAGAGGAATAAATACGGACCAACTTTATGACACTTTATGCGCATTTACTTAATGACGTTTTTAAGGGCGGTTATTAATGAATATTTGAATAAGAGTGTACTTTAATGTTAAATGACTTTAATGTTAAATTAGATCCTTATGTAAGTACTTTCTGCCCAGTCAGCGCGTGGATATTGGAACATCGCTGCATCTGACATTGAATTATTGTACGGGCCTAGAAAACTTAACAGCACCTCCCAACATCCATAAACACTTGAAATTATCAGCACTGCACTCTAAACACCCAATTTACTCACTGCGACCGCCTTCACTGTGCCATCATAGAAGACAGCACTCCCGTAAATATCGCGGGCAAACCCAATCTCAAACAATGGCGAACTTAATGCACTTCGATAGGACACCGCATTGCACGACCAGAGTGTTGAACTCCGCGACCGGCTGCTATGATAATGTGACGACTGTGTCACAATTTGAGCAATGCAAGTTTCCGAAGAGCGAAGAAGGCAAATGCATGTCTGGATGTGCGTGTGACAGCCAGGAGTCGGCAGGCAGTAACTAAAATAAACTCGGTGATTTCCATTTCTCTGCAGCCGGCTCCGCTGTTTGTTTACTTGATGTAATAATAATGTGGAGTCGAGGAGAAATTTAACGACTGACAATTGCCACTGGTCCGGTGCAGACTGCTTGCTGGCGACGACGCGGTTGATTTGAGTTAATGATTTAAACAATTTTAATGGGTTCCTGGCTGGTTACTGATTAGTTGGCCAGCAGCTGATATTTTGACACCATGGATGAAGGAGATCTTCGATGCATGCCGAAGGTTACGTGGAAGAGTGCGGTGTGTAGTCTCTTTAATGGCGACATCGTAAATATATTAAAAACAGATTTGTATTTCATGCTGAATATACCGCGTGAAAACTTATGAAATCAATTCCGTAATTCTGTACAAAACTGTAACACAATGGGTTCTGTCCACCGTTATTTATTAGTTTATACCTCAATTTACGAGACACCGCAAAGACGGAGACGCCACACATGTCTGTCAGATGTCGGCGATCTGCATTGGACCACCGAACGTGTTAAACGGTGATTGGATTGGTGATGCCAGTATTGAGATTGAGTGACGAGTGACCATAAATATAAATGATATTTCTATTCATACGAAAACAATATCAGTGACGTTTGGGTCAATGCCAATAAAATAACTTTTTTAAAGTTTAGGTTTACCTACGAAACTGTTCTCTTGCGTATGCTCTTGATTATATATTAGAAAACAGGATAATAAGGAATTAAGACGTTCACGGGTTTCTATCTGAATCGGTCAATGGGTCATTTAAGATGAAAAAACCGCGGAGTGCTATTAAATTAGAGGGGGTAAATTTGAGATAGGGGTGAAAATGCACCCTTTTCAGTTTTTTCAATATATCTCGCAATATATTTTATATGAAACTTTTTGTAGAGAATTGAATTTCCCCTCGAAATGTTTTATTTAAAAAAATTTAAAAAAAAAATTTTATGACGAAAATGTGGAAACAAAATTAAAAAACAGGCCATAATTTCTATTCTTTGCAAAATTTTGCTTTTTTGCTTATAACTTTTTTTAGGTCAGAGATAGGCATTTGCTTCATAGAAAAAACAAGGCAAAATTTCTTTTAAAATGCTGGGTTAAAAATTGACCGAAATATGGCCACTCGACCTTTTTTTTCATAAATACAAATGCCATACAGCTACAAATACATTTACGTGACAATGTAACTGAAGAAGAAATAAGTTCTGCATCAGAATATATTGCAGCTTCTTTGTATGGGGCAAAGATAAACATGACCCAGCAACTGTCGCATCTATAATTTTTCCAGAATATCAAAAAGTACAAGTTTTCTCTCGCGCAATTACCACCAACACGTGATGCCATCCAACAGCATGGCTTAAGAGCTAATTTACAAATCCAGCAGTGGCAAGGAAATCACTTGAACCCTCTGAACCCTCTGGGGTTAGATTCTAATTCTAACTATGGATTAGTTGCGATTCGCACAACAGCACCTCCCGCGCCAGAGATTTTGCTAAACAAAGTGGCTTGTGGTTGCACTACAGGTTGCCATGGAAAATGTGGCTGCAGAAAATTGCAAATTGTTCGATATTTTGCAAAAAAATGTAAGGGGATCTATTGTGATAACGTGCAAGTAGCCGATATTGCAGAAGACGATTTTATCGAAGATATAGATGATGATATCGATATACAGTTTGAAAATGTTATTGAACATATATATTTGTTTGAATAGTTTTATTGAATAGTTTAAAATGTGTTTATTGATGAAAATAATAATTTTCTCAACAAAATGAGAAAGAAAACAATATATGTATGAGTTAAAAAAATCGAAAAAATAATGTTCCGGTGGCCATATTTCGATCAATTTTTAACCCAAAACTTTTTCGACCCAGCATTTTAGAGGAATTTTGGTCTGCTTTTTTTCCCTATGAAGCAATACTTATACCTGTCTCTGACCGAAAAAAATTATAGGCAAAAAAGATATTTTTTTTTCATTTTCATTTTGTTGCAAATTTTCGGCATAAAAAAATATTTTTCAAATTTTTTAAATAAGCCATTTCAATGGGAACCTCAATTATCTACAAAAAGGTTCATATAAAGTATATCGAAATTTTGCTTCGTTTGCGAGATATATTGAAAAAACCGAAAAGGGTGCATTTTCTACAATCATCTCCAATTTGCACCCTCTAATTGAATAGCACTCCGTGGTTTTCTCTTCTTTAATAACCCATTGACCGATTCCTACAATAAAAACGTGAACGCGCCTTAGTTATATGACATAATCAATAGCCTATACGCAATAAGGAAATATTTTATCTGTGGTTGTAGTGTAATTTTTACTGTATAATAATATGGTATAGTGGAGTAAATTCTCGGGAATTATTTTTTTGGAAAATTTTCTCTTTAAACACAATGCGCTTTAATTACTTTTTGCAAGGAGAAACCTTAGAACACGCATATGTTTTTACACTATTTTCTAGATTCTTCATGTTATTGTTCGTAGAAATCTCAGAACAAAAATATAAAGATAAGTTTTGGTACTAGCAGTAGCTGCGTTATATCAATTGAATCTAAAATACTTATGGATTGCTTTTCGAAAGGGCAAAAACTATTCATACCTACCTGCACATGAAATTCCTAAAGGAATTGGTCCCAGAAATCACTTTCGCTGCCACTCTTTCACGTTCTAACAGGATGTGACATTACCTCGTCATTTCTTGGCAAAGGCCAATGAACAGCTTGGAGAATTAGGAATAGTTTCGACAACCTAATCGAAGCTTTACTGCAAATGAATACGAGAGGGGAAGGGAAATTTTCCTAATCCTTGCGCAGCAGTATTCTGGAATCCTGTGTGTATATGAGTTATGTTTATTTCGCTGAACAATGACCGAGAGAGTCGCGTATGCTATGCTCAAACTTGCTGCCGAAGAGAAAACAAGCGCGAGCACTGCTACGCTCCGGCCTGGAGCGCAGGTCTACCTCGCCCGAACCCTAGAACTCTCGAATCAACTGAGATATGAAGTAGCCAGAGCAAGAGCTTTGTGCGCTCAACTTTATTACCCATTTATCAAACATCTTGATGTTTCTTCTACTCGAAAACCAATAAACAACGTAATCATAATTGAATTTCTGGATGGCATGTGCGCTTTTGACCGTATATATCAAACCAGGGCACAGTATCTAGTTATTACATCGGCATTTTTATTATCACGCCCTCCAGGTTTAAATAGGTTGCTACAAGTGGTTATTAATGCCATATTTAGGAAACATTATTTTACAAAATTTAAGGGTTATCAAATTGTGTTTAGTTATACGAACAGAGTCGATGTTTTATATTATTGTTATTAAATACATTTAAGTTAAGTATATGATTTTTGAATAAATCTCTGACCCAACAACCAAATCAGTTGCAGTATATAATAGAAAAAGTACTCACTCCATTTGGTTCACTCAGGCCTGTCGAAATGCTTACCTGAAAAGAAATAACTCATTTAATAGTTGATATTATATTATGTTAATATACATAATAAAATAATTGGGCATACGAGTATGTATAACACGGTGTACTTAAAAAACATATAAAGTGTATACGAGCGAAAGTAAAACTCGTCGGTGCTAAAGCAAGCACAAGCCGTCCGCACTTATACTGACATTTCGTCCTATGTATTTAGCAGTGGGATTGGGATTCGAGGAGTAGTTAAAAACGTGCATGGGAGTCCGTTACTAGAACTTAAAGTCAGCCCTATGAACTAAAGAGAATAAACAGACTGGTCTGCTACGTCGTAAATCATTTCTTTGTTGACCACCGTGCCGCGTGCCCGATTGAAAACAGTGCGCAGAAATCAGTGCAGTGCGTAAATACCGATTTCAAACATTTACTAAATATTTAAAGGGTGTTCTGAAGGCCATTTGAAGTAGAAGATAATAATATAACGCTCGAAAATCCCGAAATAGTTGAACCGGTTATTGTCGAAACAACCTTTCGAGTTTGAAAATAAAATCAAGATTTGCATGTACGTACAAAAGTGAACGTATTATTTTAAATATACATGAACGTTTGAAAAGCGCAAATCCGGAACAACGTGAGAAAGAAATAATACGACGTGTAAACAAATTAACTAAAATATCACAATAAATAATTTATCGAGTAATTAAAAAAGGTGTTAGATCACGGTGCAAAGAGGAAAGCGAAAAATGCTAAATTAAAAAATATTGGATACTGCCAGAGATGTAGTACTTTGTACGGCGTACAATTTATAATATGTATAAAGAAAATATAGTTCCTACTTTACAAATGATTTAAGAAAAATTAAGCGATTTTCCTGATTATAATTATAGATCTTTAGATACACTACGAAATGTTTTATTACAATGCGGTTTTAAACATAAATAACTTGACAGTCGTATGGTAATTATGGAATTACAGCGTATAGTTTGGTAAAAATCAAAGAATATCGTTAACTAAACAGGCATATAGTGTATCTAGACGAGACATAGTTTGACACGCATGATGTTGTTCAGTATGGATGGGTAGACAGTTCACACAATTGTGTTTTAAATACTTCGTGTTCTACAGGAAAACGCGTTATCATACTTCATGCGAGAAGTGTAAATGGGTTTCTACCCAATACGTTGCTATTGTCGGCCAAAAAATAACGCAGTTTTCTGCCGACTATCACAAGATATGACAGGTTATCTATTCGAAAAATTGTTTGCTGAAAAGCTTCTACCAAATATTCCGCCTAATATGGTAATTGTATTAGATAATGCGTCTTATCACTCGCGTATATTAAATAGAATACCAAACACCAGTACCAAAAAGGAAGGCATTTTAAAATTCATGAGAAAAAAATATTGAAATTCCTGTAAAAGTTCCAGTAAAGGGCAAATTACTGAAGAGAATAAAAAATCAGAATTTCAAAAACGATTACGCTATTGATAACTTAGCCAATATACATGGTCGTATGGTCGTACATGGACAATGGCGGTTACCCCATTGCGTCGATTATAATTCAACTAGATAATGATTCCTCTCCAGAAAGTGAGGATTCGGGCACTGATATATTTTCAGGAGAAAATATTTCGCTATGCTAAATAAATATTTACTTATTACATGCTTTATTTAGAAATTTTAATTTAAGTTATCTACTTCATTCCAGAGAAATTATGTTTTTATATGTTATACTTTTTATGTGTACAAATATTTATTTTCGTTTTCATATTCAAGAAACCTACATTTTTATTTTCACTAACATCGTTGCCCCTCGATAATCTAACCTGTCCCATCCCTCCTGGCAAGGATGTGTTCATACCTTCTCGTTGGTCCTTGTTGAGTAATAACATTTTTCAATATAATGTGAGTTAAGGTTGGGATTTTGTAGAGTGAGAGGAAAATAGATGCATTTATTTTGGTTAAGTATAAATAATTAAAAAACTACATAATATCTGATTATCAAATTAGGTGCATTCACTAGGTATTATCATAGTGATAATTATAATATAAGTTTTTTGTCCCAAAATATTCTTATAGGCCTGTTCTGTGCGCTAGAAATGAAAATTTGCATTTTTATTGTTAAAATCACATTATTTTCATTGCAAGCGCACAGAACAGATTTATAAGAAAATATTGGGACAAAAAACTTATATTATAATTATCACTATGATAATAGCTAGTGAATACACCTAATTTGATAATCAGATATTATGTAGTTTTTCAATTATTTATACTTAAGCAAAATAAATGCATCTATTTGCCTCTCACTCTAAAAAATCCCAGCCTTAATTTAAAAACTAAAATTAATAAATTTAAATACATATTAAAATTTATACTTTATATCTAAAATATAGAAAAAATGTATCAGAAATATGTTATTGGCTAAATGAACCAATAATGAATAATAGGTATCTGATAAATAAAAAATTAATAGTTTTCGTAAAACGTTTTCTAAAATACTTCCTTACCAACAAACATGTCTACCTCCACCCATGTACAAAAGAGGTGCCGACTGTTTTCGCCGGCTGTTGTTTTTATACGGTTTCAATTTTCCTCGTATATATTTTACCTAAGGGAGTCCAAATTGGGTCAAAAAACGGCAAGTGCGAGTCGGACTCGCGCACGAAGGGTTCCGTACAATTATCTATAAAAACGGCAAAAAAATCATACCTCTTGTATGGGAGCCCCACTTAAATATTTATTTTATTCTATTTTAACGTCTACCTGTTGCCGTTATCAATATCGAGCAAAAACGAGCAAAACAATAACGTTTGTTATATGGGAGCCCCCTTAAATATTATTTTTTTTCTGATTTTATAGCTAGTTTTTATATTTTAGTTATAGTTATAGCGGCAAGAGAAATACATCATCTGTGAAAATTTCAACTGTCTAACTATCACGGTTCATGAGATACAGCCTGGTGACAGACGGACAAACGGACGGACAGCGGAGTCTTAGTACCTAATAGGGTCCCGTTTTACCCTTTGGGTACGGAAACTAAAAATTAGCAAAAACTTCAGTAATATCATGTCAGAACTAAGTTTTTGCTATTTTTTCTTAATATTTTTTTTATGTTAGAAGTTATAACTGTAGTTGCAACAGGGGGCAGTTTGAGCACTTTCAGCATTTTAAGAAAGAACCACGAAAAGTAAGTTTATAAATACTACACTACAACCGAAATATAAATTCTGTTTTTTTTTCTTTCATGCTCGTTTAATCTCCTTCATTCTCGTTCGTGCTCAGGGAACGTTCTCCAAAAATAAGCACGAAAATTTTCCTTCACTATTGATAATCGTTGATATTTATATAAAGCAATGGTCCCAGCATCGACCCTTGTGCCACCCTCGATATTTGCATATATCTGACCGACTTCAAATGCAATACTACTCAAATTGTTATCTATTTTGTTAATAGAAGAAAAAAGCATTTGAACAAGGGTGTTGGAAATGCCTCAATAAGTCAATTTAATTAAAAACCGTATTGCGCGCAAGGCAAATTCGATTTTTAATTATGCAATAAATCAGCCACATATTATGGCAATATTACTCCAAATCCTTGTAATAATCAGAAAAAGGGGCCATCCAATTTACAAAACGTTTTATTTTGCTTATCCAATTTATCCTGAAGCTCTCAAGAATAGGATCATTAATCCACTTTGATGCTGTTTCTTTCTGCAGGGGAGTAAAACAAATCAGTATTTTCTTTGTTAAAAAAGTGAATTACATCTCTGATTTAGGTAACAAAAAGTCGGAATGTCAAATGCTCACGTGTGAAATCGTATTAGAAGTCGTTGTCGTTTGTTATAGATGAGTGCCAGCTAATTTTCGTATACGGAGTAAGACAGCAATCCAACCAACGTATAGTGGTTGGATCGCCCGATTTCGTGACCTAGACCCAAGATCGAGGTTCGAATTTAGAGACTCTTTTTTACCTTCCTTAATTAAATATACTCAATTTTTAATATAACACTGAAATTTTATATAACACAAATTTAAAGTTAAGTTTTGATGAAGAGTTAAGTCACAATCATAGTTTTTTACGTATAGCGACATTCTAGCAAAAACCAAACGCAGCTTTTCTTTTGTTAATTCTACCAAATTGGTAATTTGGTGGAAACAACTACTACGCAAACCACAGATTCTGCGATAAATTGCCTAGTTATTGTAATGTTTAGTTTCCCTGGCAGCTGCAATTTGAACTCTTTGTGTTTTCCTAAGTTATACATAAAGTCCCCCTACCAGCCCGACAAAAGCTTATCCAAACAAGATTTTACGGACTCGACTATGTCAAGAATTCGCGGTAGCTCACGAACGTGTACCTACTGTAAAATGCCTGGCAAGTATTTAATTTTTGAAAACTGCGCGCTTTTTGACGTGGGAGACCTTTGCAAGTACCCGAGGATAATATATGCTTCAGAGGGCGGGCGACGATACAAAGCAAATATTTGTGGAAGCTGGCATAGCAGCAGTGTTAATAAATCGCTCTGATAACACATTTATCAACTGAATAGGGGTCTGCAAGTTGATATTCTCCCGATATGCATCACTAATTATTTTGATATAAATATATATATATATATATATATATATATATATATATATATATATATATATATATATATATATATATATATATATATATATATATATATATATATATATATATATATATATATATATATATATATATATATATATATATATATATATATATATATATATATATATATATATATATATATATATATATATATATTATTTCAGGTTTTTTCCTAGGTAGGAATTTTTATTCAATTTACTACTATACTAAATACGATACTAAAAAACAGAATAAAATAAATATTTAAGGGGGCCCCATAAAAGAAATGGACATGGACCTGAATCTGTATGCTAATAAATGGCGGAGTCGCCGGTCGGAACGAATTATTTATTATCTTACGTAGGTAGGCATTAGATATCATAACTAGATAGGTGTACGCAAGTACTTAATTTAAGTCAGTACCCATAAGTGGGGCTCCCATACAACATACATGATTTTTTTGCCGTTTTTATAGATAATGGTACGGAACCCTTCGTGCGCGAGTCCGACTCGCACTTGACTGGCTTTTTTAATTAATATTTTTTTTATGTATTACTTACTGTATTATTTGCAACACAGAATTTACGGGAACGGTGGTCAAGTTGTTAGCGTGCTAGCTCTCTGCTCGAACACCTAGCAGCATGTGTGGATCAATTCCCCGCACCGGTGCGAAATAGATTTTCAATAATTTATCCCCAATATCGAACTAAGAGGTTTTCCAGGTTTCACTCATTCCTGCACTGGATGGTGGTTAGAATCCCAACCTAAGTCGATCCTGGTCGCACATGCGGCTCGGGAAATAATAATATGCCGCCCCCTCTCCCGCTCAAGTCTCCTCAAGCTGGCTTCTGGGCTAACCATTGCGGTTAGAATGAGGGGTAGAGATATTATTATTATTATATTATTAGAATATGAATGCACTATTATTTGCATATCATTAGGAGTATTTAGAGCATTTTCAGGAAGAACCACGAGAAGTAAGTTCCTAAATACTTCACTATACCCTAAATATAAATTCTACGATTTTTTTGTTGTTCGTTTATTCTTCTTCATGCTAGTTCGTGCTCGGGGAACATTCTCAAAAAATTCGTGCTCGAGATTTTTGTTCGAAATACGTTCTCGAGAGAAGAGAGAAGCGCGCTGATTGGCCGGGATTGTGCTGAAAATTCTCTGTCGTGCGGAATGTGCTCTGTGGGGAACGTTCGCGAAGAGCGAACCACGAACGATTTATCGTGCGCGAAGGTTCGCGAACGTTCTCCACAGCACGAAGGGAACGGTCTCCCCTTTACATCACTAATTATCAATTGTATTCGTAGTTTGACATAGCAGCGCAGATGAGCTTAAAATAGTGTGTGAAATTAAATTTGATAAAAATATTGTAAGCCGCATGTTACTAAACGAGCCTAAATTAAAAATTTGAGCCGCAGCGAAGACCCTAAAACACTCCCCAGGGGTCTATATAATAAAATTATAATAATATTTATTGCGATTTCGGAAAAAATAGTAGCTACCTATGTAAGTACACATAGTACTGTAGTACTAAACACATTCCCGGACTTTGATGCTTTTAACAATTTAACTACATCGACGTGCGGGAATTTATTGCTTCTGCTCCTAGATACACAATATAGGTATTATTGTTGACCGGCAAATTATTTATTTGCTTTTCCCTGTAACTTAATTACCCTGTTGGTTATCGCTGCTTGTAGCACCTAGTTGCTCGTAACTCCGAGAAAAGTTAGGTTGTAAATAATTCTCATAGTCCGCTTATGAACGTTATTGACAAGTCTGCTGGCGTAATACCCTGATCGATATGCTGCATCTGCTCCTACCAGTAACCAGAGTATCAAAGTATGATAGTGGCAATTGGAAATTATTGTAAACTAGATATATTTCATTATGACGTAGCGGGTGGACGTCGTGACAATTGGATGGCGTGACATGCACCCATTTAAAAATATAAATCACTCGCTGCTGCAATTGCCAGAACTTCCATGGTTCTGTTAGACTGGGTTGCCAGACGGTTGTAATTACACACTATTTAAATCTACCTGAATTAATAGTAGGGGTGTCAGGAAAAAAAATAGTAAATTTGGACTTTGGACGGAACCAGCTGAAATAGGGTTTAAAGAATGATCTTAACGTATATAGCAAGCCATTAAAAAAGTTACAATGAGCGAGATACGCGTCATGGTTTTTTTATTGCAAATTAGTTTTGAAAACGTCACTTTTTTTCACTTTTCTCTCAATAATGGAAAAAGTAATGATTTTAGAGAAAAAAGTTTCCAACATAAATTGTTCAACGGATTATTTTACGTCAGGATTAATTATTTTAAAAAAATGCAAAAATTTTTTCAAGACGATATTGCCAAAGTTAAAAAATGCGAAAAAATTGAAATACGATAAAATGTAAGAAAACATTTTCTGAATTCGTTGAAATTGGAGAATTACATAGCCATAGCCAATGCTTAACAAAACGCACTAAGTCCGATTGAAAAATTTTAATATGGCGACCTATTGCAACACTGTTAATTGGAAATTTCGGATCAATCCGATCCAGCGCATTTCGTTAAACATTCCATTGGCTATGTAATACTCCAATTTTAACGATTCCAGAATTTTTTTTCTATATTTATATCGTATTTTAATAATTTCGTTTTTTTATCTTTGGCCCTAAATATCGCAGCCAAAAATTTTTTGAGTTTTTAAATGCTTAATCCTTACGTAAAATCATCCGCTGAACAAATTATGCTCGAAACTTTTTTCTCTAAAATCATATTACTTTTTCCATTATTGAGAGCAAAAAGTGACGTTTTCAAAACTATTTTGCAATAAAAAAACCATGACGCGTATCTCGCTCACTGTAACTTTTTTTAATGGCATACTATATTCGTCAAGATCTTTAATTTAAGGCCTATTTCAGCGGGTTCCGTCCAAAATCCAAATCAAAACCTCTGACACCCCTACTATAAGGATACTTCGTTTATTTCAAATGACTGTCGAATGCCCAGATTCATGTCCCATCGAAAAACTACCCCTTAGTCAAATCAGGCAGCTATAATTAGGATCGATTACCTGCTGGTGATACGATATATAATAATTATGGAAATTTCACAGTTAATTAGACCGGCAAATTGGCTGGGAACTGTAAATTGATTACAGCATACGCTTTATCTAAATTTGATGAGAAAATTTAAATTAAAGCAGTTACGTGTACCATTAAAATTAGAATACCACACAGAGAAAACGTTTTATTGGATTATTTAATTCCACATATTCTCGACTTCCATAGTAAAATAGCTCTTATTCACTATATATTAGTCCAGTGAACATGGATAAAATAGAGACCAGAAGTAAACTTTTTGCCGGAGAACATGCTTTTGGAGGTCCGTATATTCAAATCCTTATGCTTAATTTTATAATTAATAATTTATTTAAAAAAATCTTTTTTTCGCGTCTTTCTTCACTATATCTTCGCTACTAAGTGTTTTTAGTATGGCACAATGCACATGCGTTGAGAAAGTTGTTATGAAATTTTCAAAAAAAAAAAACACGCTCAAGTAGAGTTAGCGTGTTTTTTTGTGTGTGCAATTATTGTTAACTTGCAAATAGCTTCCGAAGTAAGAAAAGTGCAATATTTTCGCCATTTGTATCCGCAAATCTATTATACCTAGGATGAATTTAAAGTTCTCTGCTAATCATATTTTTTATCTTAGAAGCATACTTGAGACAGTAGCAACACATTATTAAATATAAATTATGCAAGACACTTAAATATCTGAAGTAAATAAATCTAGAAGTTGTAGGTACAAGTTAATTCTTTCTTGTTGTAATTCGTCAGAAATAATGTATGTACGATTTATCTATTAGAGTTAGAATTATATTAGCCATGAAACGCGTATTGAAAATATACGGGTTACGCTCGTTCAAATACCAATTACACCAACATTTGTATGTCGGCGATTTGGACCGAAGACTGGTGGTGTACTACTATATTTGGTTTATGCGTAATAATAATAACAAAAATTTAGCATTTTCAATAATGTATTCAGATGACTCCAGGTTCACCGACAATGGTATGAAACATA